>CAEGAE010019117.1:0-13036 GCA_903067095.1 Girardinus metallicus | reverse complement strand
TCTATCTATCTATCTATCTATCTATCTATCTATCTATCTATCTATCTATCTATCTATCTATCTATCTATCTATCTACATATAAAGTTACCTACTGTGAGCTTAATGCATGCTCAAGAATCAGAAAAGGACAAATTCAACCCTTCTTAGTTTTTGATAATGCATATTTTCAGTCATCTTTAGCCTAGATTTTGATTCTTTTCAATCTTAAGAAAGAATTTTTTTTTCCTGTTAAACTGAGGACTTAATAGCCTTTTTGCTTGGATAATTGGTTCTATTTACGTGTAACTTGCTGCTTTGTCGGTCTATTTAGGTAATTTTCTTCTCAAAATAAATAAGCCAAAAAACTCACATTTCTAAGCCTAACAGTTTATATCAATTCTGAATATATATGTATGAATGATTCTTGTTTATATGTGTTGCTATGTCCACAGTCCAGCAGATTGTTGTGGTTAAAGAAGAGGTTCCCCATGACTGGAACCCCAGTTTGGACCAAGAGGACACAGAGACCCCAGATACGAAGGAGGAAGTGAACAAACTGTGGATCAATGAGGATGGAGAGCTGCAGAGTGAAAATAAAGAGGAATCTCAGTTATTAGAGGCTTCAAGCAGCAGCTCAGCTAAGACGAAAACAGAACCTAATGGAGAGGACTGTAGAGAACCAGAACTTGACGACAACCCAGATCCAACAGGTGCCACTCCACCAAGTAAGATGTTGGTTCCCAAAAGAGGTAAAGTATCTAAACTGAGTTCAACACTTATGGCTCAGATTGGAGTCCATACAGGAGAGAAGCCGTTTAGTTGCAAAATTTGCGGCAAAAGATTAAAACATTTGACTTCAATTAAATTACACCTAATGACACACAATGGCAATATAGAACATATCTGTGATTTTTGTGGGAAAGGGTTTAAAGAAAAGAGTTCTCTTCGGACACATATAAGACTCCACACGGGAGAGAAACCATTTGCATGTGATAATTGTGGTCGGAGGTTTCACGAAAAAGCAAAACTTAAAACACACCTGAAAGTCCACTCAGTGGAACAGCCGTTTTCTTGCGATGTTTGTGGCACCAGATTCAAACGAAAGGAAAATATAAAAAAGCACATGAGGATTCACACGGCAGAGAAACCCTTTGTGTGTAGTGTTTGTAGGAAAAGATTTTCGCGACAAGAAACTCTAAAGAGACACATGCATGTTCACACAGGAGAGAAACGGTTCATGTGTAATGTTTGTAGTAAAGGATTTGCTCTGAAGCATCACCTCAAGAACCACATGGAGGTTCACACTGCTCCGTTTAGCTGTGGAGATTGTAGTAAGTGTTTTGTAAATAAAATCCAGTTAGAGCGACATGTCAGAGTCCACTCAGAGGAGAGGCCGTTTGGGTGCGACATCTGCAAAACCAGATTTTATCAAAAGTGTCAGCTTGAAAATCACATGAGAGTCCATTCAGGTGAGAAACCGTTTGTGTGCACGGTTTGCAGTAAAGCATTTTCCCGACTTGGAAATCTGAAGAAACACATGGAGGTCCACAGGGGCTACAAGGAGTGATTAATTTGATCGTAATCTAAACTGTCAGTATTTTTCCAATCAGTCTACGGTGTCTGCTTTCTGGGGCTGCTGGTAAGTGCTAAATTACATTATTCCACATTTTCAATGTCAAATTGGCTATTCGAAGCTTAATGATTTGAGTTCCTGCTCTAATTAGGTCAATTCAACCCCCTTTTTTTCTTAGCTATTCAAAGTTGGATTTGCTGTTCTTTTTTTTTTTTCTCTGGATCATTGCTCATGTCCATAACTCAAACGTGTTTGAACTTAAGGTCATGATTTGAAAGCCAGTCATTGTCTTTAGGGTTTCTGGTAAAGAGCAGATTTCATGTCTCCATTAGTTATTCTTCCAGGCAAAGAAGCCCAGCTTCTTCACGGTACCACCACCATGTTTAACTGTCATTATGATTATTCTTTTCCTGAACATATCTGGAGAATACCTTGCTGGACATCCTGCCACTGATATATGTTGATAAAGCCATCTTTGAATGTGTTCAGTTGTTCCCTCCCCCCATTTTTCTTTTTTAGAGTTGGACATTTAATTGCTTGCGCTAATGAAACATTTGTGTGATGCTGAAGTAAATTATCACACAGTGAATGGGTTTCCAGTTACAGGTCCGCTTAAGGTTTGTGTGTGTCAGGGTTCATGATCCACTGAGGCAGAAGACTTTCTCAGCATCCCTTCTGTAAATAATTTAACAGACAGTATTAGGAGCTGTAAGATTTCAGCTCTACAGTAAACAAATGTTTTAAATTCTGAAAACAAACTTCAACATTTTAACACCTGTTTTGCATGTAATTAGTATAGAAAAAAAAAAGGTTTCCTGGATTAGTGCTTTTTGTAAGCATGGTGATGAGCCATTTATGTTGAATTGATTATTGAGGTTAATTTACAAAGTTTTTACTTTGTAATGGATTGTAAATAATGTAAATAACCTTTTTCCTCATTTTACTTGTCATCCCTAAGAATAGTGTTTCCCAAACTCATTTCCACTTAAACTTTTTTTCAGATACTGGCAGAAGTTTTGATCAAGTTTCATTCAAACTAAAATGTAAAAATAAGGTACAAGCAGGACAAAAACAACAGTTTTGTTAATCTAAAAAAAATTAGTCAGTCTCAGCAGAAGTGCTCTGAATTGTCAGTTTACTTGCTTAGAAAACTGCCTGTAGGATTTTAATTTGAAAATTTATCTTGAGTTTGTTAATGCCATTGGAACTGTGAGTACTCCCTCTTTGGATGCGTAAAGTATCGTTTTGTTTGTAAATTGGGTAGATTAGAAATTAAAATGTATTGGTGGTAACTAAAATGTGCCTCAGTTCTTTTATTAACGTGATCATTCAAATAAATTGTCTCTTCTCACTACAACTTTGCTAATGTTTGAAGCTTGTTCATGTCTGGTTTACTCATCGCCAAATTGGTCAGCCTTTCAGGTTTTGATTTTTAGTAGTTTTTATTATTATTATTATTATTTGCAAGTGTTTTGGTGCCATTTATTTCAGTTTCTTTCCTAAAATCTTTCTTTTTAGTCACATTTTTCACTATTATTTTGGTCTCTCTCTCTTAAATTTATTTCGATATGTAAAAAACATTGTTAGAAATTAGCAGCTGTGCTTCAGAACTTTAAAAAAAAAATTGTTCTACCTGATCAGAAAACACAGTGTTTTCCCACAGACTCAGATTGGATATGTGGAGCTGTCATTAGAATACTGTATGGAACATGTTAAAACTTGTCTAATAAACATTTTTCAAAGCTGTTTGAACTGAATTGGGTTCTTTAATTGTTGGTCATTGAAAGTGTCTTGAGTATTTTCAAAATATGTTTAATAATTTAAAGTTGTGATGTGTTATGATTAAAAAGACGGATTTGGTAATCGGAGTAAAAATGGAATAAGATTTTATTCACACGTTTAATGACAAAGTAATTTCCATTTGTTATTTTATTCTGAAAATCAATTAGTGCGTAAAGGAAGTAGTAGATCGAATCAGCTCTTGACTCGTCACTGATTGGTCAGTGAGGCGGAAGTAGCCGGATATAGCAGTGCTTGCTTGACAAGCTATGTCTTGAAACAAAAACGTCTTAAAGTTTGTGTAATTGATGTTTTATACTGTTAGCTTGAATGCATTCGTGATGAAATCGCTTCTGCATGTTTGTTTTGAACCACTCTGATTATTTCTAACTGGATTTTGCTGGACGGAGTGTAAATGTAACCCTGTATTAGCAAAGTGAATGGACTGTAACCCACCTTGGAGCTAAAGCAGCTAACAGCAGAAATCAAACAAGCGTTTTTGAAGTACAAGCTTTTAAAGTTCATGGTTTACAGCTACAAGTCGAGTCAATAAGACTATAAGGAGGACCACATCGTCTATGGACGCTTCCTCTAATCCTTGTCCTTCGGAGGTCCGAGAGACTAAGGACAGAGTGAACCCAGAACTAAGGTATGAGACTGCAGCATCGCTTCAGCTCTGCTACGGTTTACGTTTTCTATTAATACGCTTTATCTGATCAAATACTGATTTGAGTTTGCTTTCTGTTTCTGGCAGTAGTAATACAGAAGATCAAGGTTATGTGACTGAAACCTGAAGTGAGGATGTCTGACATGAAGGTTGAGACAGACGACCCCGGAGGGCTCAGTTTGGAGCCCCCCAAACCTGCAGCATCCACGACAGAACACGGCAAAGATCTCAGTATATTCTGTATATTTGAGCAAACTAATTTTATATCAAACCATCAGCTTCAAGTGACAAAACTGAATTACAGCCAAGCACAAAAAGAGAGCTTTTTAGCCAAGTTACTGCTCTACATATTGCTTTCACTGTGCAAAGTTAACGTGGACTTACATTTTAGGACCATATGTGTCCTTATCAGGTTCACATTGAACGCACCATGAAGTAATTATCAATGACCTGAAATTAATGCACCAGATCATTCGAGACATGCTTGTGTCAGAGGGACCAACAATTTTGTCCATGTATACATGTATACCAGCTCTTGGTCGGATTCTTCTCCTTAATGCCTAGATGCTAACACAACAAGGATACGCAAATGCTCCACTACACTAAGGATTTTTTTTTTTTGTCTAAATGTTTCTTTTCTGCTTATCTTGTTATAATATTGATAATTTAAGCTGTTTTTATTAAACAATCTTTAAAAAACAAACAAATATTTATATACACATCTGCCATTATTACTACTAAATATTTTTTGGTTTATTAGACTGAAAAATTTAGTTAAAACCTTTGTGATATTTGTTATAATCATCACAAAACGACTAATGTCCTTTTATGTTTGTTTTATCGTTCAGACTATCAGACGTTGGTATTTAAAGAAGAGGTTACCCATGACTGGATCTCCAGTTTGAACCAACAGGACCAAGAGCCCCCACTCATAAAGGAGGAAGAGGAGGAACAGTGGATCAGTCAGGAGGAAGAGCAGCTCATTGTGAAGATTGAAGATGAGGAGAAACCTCAGGTATCTGAGCTTCAACACATCAAAACTGAAGACAGTAAAGAGACTGAATCTTCAACAAGCAGCACAACTGCGCAGATGGAAACGGAACCTTGTGGAGAGGACAGTCGAGGACCAGAACCAGACAGAAACTTAAATTCACTTTGTTCTTTTCAACAAAGTAAGGTGAAGGTTCACAAAAGAGGTAAAAGATCTAAACTGTGCTCCAAACTTACTGCTCAGATCAGAGTCTATGCAGGAGAAAGGCCATTTGGTTGCATCGTTTGTGGCAAAAGATTCAAAAATAAGACTCATATTCGATTACACATGATGATTCACACTGGAAAGAGAGAATATTGCTGTGATCTTTGTGGTAAAGGATTTAAAGAAAAGCATTGCCTTCAGATACATATGAGACTTCATACCGGAGAGAGGCCATTTGCATGTGATGATTGTGGTAGAAGGTTCCATGCAAAAACAAATCTTAAAACTCACATGAAGGTCCATTCAGAAGAAAAACCCTTTTCCTGTGATGTTTGTAGTACGAGATTTAAAAGAAAGGAGACACTGAAGAAGCACACGATGATCCACACTGCAGAGAAAACCTTTTTTTGTAGTATTTGTGGGAAAGGATTTTCACTACAGAAAAGTCTGAGGACTCACATGTGTCTTCACACAGGAGAGAAACCATTTGTTTGTAGTGTTTGCAGTAAAGGATTTGCATTACAGGAGAATCTAAAGAGACACATGTCTTCTCACACTGGAGAAAAACCATTTATTTGTGGTGTCTGCAGCAAAGGGTTTTCATTACGACAAAATCTAAAGAGCCACATGCATGTTCACACAGGGGAGAAACCATTTATTTGTAGCTTTTGTAGTAAAGGATTTTATAGACATGGAGATCTGAGGAGACACATGAGTGTTCATACAGGGGAGAAAGCATTTATTTGTAGTATTTGCAGTAAAGGATTTTCACAACAAATTCATTTAAAGAATCATATGCGCGTTCACACAGGAGAGACGCCATTTGTTTGTAGTGTTTGCAGTAAGGGATTTTCTCTGCAGGAGAATCTAAAGAGACACATGCATGTACACACAGGAGAAAAGCAGTTTATTTGTGATATCTGCAGTAAAGGATTTTCACAGCAAGGGACCTTAAAGAGGCACATGAGTGTTCACACTGGAGAAAAACAGTTCATTTGTAGTGTTTGTGGTAAAGGTTTTTCGAAGCAAAATTATCTTAAAAGCCACATGGAGGTTCACACCGCACCATTTAGCTGCAGTGAATGCAGTAAACGTTTTGTGAATGAAATCCAGTTAGAGCGACATGCAAGAGTCCACACTGAGGGGAGACCGTATGGCTGTGACATCTGTAAGAGCAGATTTAATCAAAAGGGTCAACTTCAGAATCACATGAGGGTCCATTCAGGAGAGAAACCATTTGTATGTGATGTTTGCAGTAAAGGATTTTCGCAACATGGAAATCTGAAGAGACACATGAGTGTTCATGAGGGCTTCAAGTAATGATTATGATGGTCGACTAATTTAAAACAAAGAAAAACTGTCAAGTGATATAACTTATTATGAAATAGTTGCTTTGCGTATTCATACATGTCCTTAGCACATTACGCTTCTACATCATCAAATAAATTCCCACAGTAGTTTTTTTTTTTTTTTAACGGTTTTCTTCTGCTTGGATAAGCTTCAGTTCAAATTTCAAAATATTTGAGGCAGACTAATCCGTTTACCAGGATATGGATCATCTTGATATTAATTGCTAACCTAACATGCTAATGAAAACAAAGTTCTGCTGTGAGCAGAGCGACAACGTTCTGCTCACAGCAACGTTGCTGCTTATTGAGAGCTAAGCAGCAAAAGTGAAAAGTCAAGAGACGACTCTCTCTCTCTTCCACTCTATTTCTGCCTCTCATATGGTGTGCTTGCTGTGTTTTTAGCCCTCCCCCTTTTAATGAATAGCTCTTCATTGTCCCGTCATTCACTTAAGAGACGGCTCCAAGAGTCGAAACGTTCGCGATGGACTGATCACTGCTTTAAATGTTTCCATTTAAAGGTAAATGGAAACAAGCATATTCACAGTAGGTGAAAATATACAGAGAATGTATATTTTCTGTATACAGAGAATGTATATTTTCACCTGCTGTGCTTCCTATAATGTCCTTCCTATACTGGAGTGTATAGGAAGGACAAATTTTCAACATACAGAAAATATACTGTACAGTTATTACAAATATTGTATGTAGATTAAAATAAATGAGTACGAATTAAAAACGGTCTAAAGCTACTCTGCAGTTAAAATAAACTGGAGATTTTCCCCTTAATGCCTTGGGAAAAAAAAAAACTCTTAACAAGCTCCAAACTACAATTTGTGTTTCACAACTTAAGTTATAAGGTCCTGAATGCTTATTTATTATTGCAGCACATTTCTTCTCATTCATTAGTAGGCTAAGTAGTGTAATATTGTATGATATGTCTGATATTTTTGTTCCTGTTATAATTAGATTCTAATATCTATTTTGGTTTGTTAGTAATAAATTAAAACTTAGATTGCATTATTGGCTACCGATGACGGTGGCTGATGTAATTTTTTCTGGTGTTAATAAATTGCAGTCATGAGAGGTGAACAACAATGACTGTTTTGTTTTAATTTGTAATCTAGGTCATTCAACAGGTATTTGAATGACCTAGATTATTTACGTCTTCGATTTTTTACATTTTACTGAGTATTGTGTACATGTGATCCACAGATGCATAATAAATAGATTTTAATACATACATTTTCCCACTCTATACAACAACTTTAGCCTCATTTATGCTGAAAGAAATTAAAATTTTGGATGAGGCTATGCTATTTTTTAAAATGTACCTCTTGCCAGAACAATATGTGTAAAGCAGTAGATTTATTGAAAACGGTGAAATGGGAAAAAAAATGACTAAATGTGTAGTTATATACATAGTTGGTTTATTCACACATTTTATTCTGAAGTGGTTAAAAGAGGAAGTGGTTTTTCGAATTACAGCTTTACTCGTCATTCATTGGTCAAAGTTGTGGAAGTGACCGGATGCAGCAATGCTAGCTTAACTGGTTAAGTCTTCACAGAGAAACGTCTTAAACTCTGTGTAAGACAAGTGTTTAATTTATGTCAGGCTCTAGGTGAGGAAACCCCTTCTTTGTGTTTGTTTTGAACCACTGTGATTATTTTCTAGCCTAGGTTTGCAGTAGGGAATGTAATTAGCACTCACCAGCAAAGTGAATGCACCGATAGACTCCGCAGCTAACAGCGGAAACTTTTATCAGTGATTTAGACGTTTAAGATTTTTTTTATTTTTTTTTTTTTTATTTTTTTTTATTGTAACAACACGAATCCCCTCTCGGAGTTTGTGAAACTGTGCGGGAAGGACCACATCGTCCTCTGTCCTTGATGTCCAGCTAAGGACCGAGAAGCTGGGGAAAATAACAGAGTGGACCCAGAACTACTGACCTCGGTATCAGACTCTCTGCTCTGACATTTACTGTTGGGACACTTTATTTGACAGGGTGCTGAGTTATTATGTCTGACGGTAGTTTCAGGAGCAAACAAACAGAAGATCTGGGCTGAAACCTTGTTCCAGTAGAACATGTGAAAGTTGTAAACAAGAATTGTGGAAAGGAGAATCCCAGGTCTAGTGAGGATGACTGAGATGATGAAGGTTGAACCAGATGGACCTGGAGGGGTCAGTTTAGAGCCACCCGGACCTGCAGCATCCACATCAGAACTGGAGGAGGAAACACAAGACAGCAAAGATCTCAGTAAGTGAGACACATTGATTTGTCCGGACTGGAAAAAATAAAAAATCGGTCGCGGTCTGAAGAAAGACTTCTCTAATGATAAATGTATTTTTCCATCATAACCTGTAGGATTTCCCTAAACTGACATATACTAAATTAAACTGACTCTAGGACCCAAAAAAAAAAAAAAAAATAGAACCCATCAGCTTTACTCAGTACTAAGAACATTATATATTTGAGAATGAAACATGTTTTCATCTTTTTGAAGTTGTTTTGATATGAGTTGTCCCAGAATACACCTTAACTGTTCAGCTGTTGGGATATCCACTCTCTCCCAGGGAATCCTGCTGACATGTTTGCTGCTATCTAGCATTTCAAGTTGACTGAATGCTCCTACGTTCAGGCAGCGTCATTTGGACCATAGTTATTTTTGTCCAGTATGAGCGTTGTTCAAATTCGGCATGAAGTAGTTTCACGACTTGAGTAATTAAGTGTTTAAAAATGCTGACAAACCTTTGGTGAAGTTCTTATTTATTTCTCAGTCGGTATAGATAAATAAGAAACATACATTTTTCTTAAATAGCAGAATTTGGTAATAGGTGGGAGACAGCACCATTTTATTTTGGTGTTGTGTTCTAATATTTTTGGCAGAAATTGTGAATTGTTTGGATCTGAACCAGGTTTTTTTTTTCTCCTTCAAACAGTAGTATGATAGCACTCATCAGAGCTACCTCTGACACTGTTTCTCTGTTTAACAAGTCACTAACAAATCTTCAATTAACTCTGTAAATTTTACCAGAAAGTTCACCTCTACCAGTAAATCTATGTTTTAGATTTTCCTGTTTTGTATATCTCCTTCCTGTCCTATCAATCATATTTTGAGCCAGGTTTTCCTAGACCAGGGCTCCTCAAATCCAGACTTTGGGATTGTCTTACATGTAAGCGTTAACCACAGTTAAGTGGTTAATGACTATTTATATGTTTGGATTGTAATGAATTGATTACTGAGAGTGTTTGTGAAGTGCTTGGAAATGAACTTTATTGGAAAGTACTACTGTAAAAATAAATTGGAATTAAAAAAGGGATGCATTTTCTTTTTTTTTGTAAATTAAGTGTTTAAAAGCATTTATCAATACCTGTGTATTGTTTCTAGTCCATCAGATGTTGGTGATCAAAAAAGAAGTTCCCCATGACTGGAACCCCGCTTTGGACCTGCAAGACCAAGAGCCCCCCCACACTAAGGAGGAAAATAAGGAACTATGGTTTCATCAGAAGGAAGAACAACTTACTGTGAAGAGTGAGGATGAAGAGAAACCTCAGTTATCAGAACTTTGTCAGATTAAAACTGAAGACGAAAGGAAGACAAAAACTGGAGGAGAGAACTGTGGAGGACCAGAATCAGGCAGAAAAGCAGCTGTACTACGCTCTTCACAACAAAGTAAGATGATGGTGAACAAAAGAGCTAAAAGATCTAAACTGCGTTCTAAACGTGCCTCTCAGATCAGTGTGCACACAGGAGAGAAACCATTTGGTTGCAGTATTTGTGGCAAAAGATTCAGGCACAAGCCTTATGTTAAGCTACACATGATGATTCACACTGGAATAAGAGAACATAGCTGCGATTTCTGTGGCAAAGGCTTTAAAGAAAAACGTTGTCTTCAGACACATATGAGACTCCACACTGGAGAAAAACCATTTGCCTGTGATGATTGTGGCAGAAGGTTTCACGCAAAGACAAGTTTGAGGAGTCACTTGGAGGTCCATTCAGAAGAAAATCCATTTTGTTGTGATGTTTGCGGTTCAAGATTTAAAAGGAATGGAAATCTTAAAAAGCACATGAGGATCCACACTGCAGAGAGACCTTTTGTTTGTAGTGTTTGCAGTAAAGGATTTTCACAACAAATTCATCTAAAAAGCCACATGACTGTTCACACGGGAGAGAAACCGTTCATCTGCAGGGTTTGCAGTAAAGAATTTTCACGACAAGGAAATCTAAAGAGGCACATGAGCGTTCACACAGGAGAGAAGCAGTTTATTTGTGGTGTTTGTAGTAAAGGATTTTCAAAGCAAAACTATCTCAAAAATCACATGGAGTCTCACACTGCACCATTTAGTTGCAGTGATTGCGGTAAATGTTTCATGGAGGAAATGCAGATGAAGCAACATATGAGACTTCACACTGAAGAGCGTCCGTTTGGTTGTGACGTCTGTAAAATCAGGTTTAACAAAAAATATAATCTTAACAGTCACATGAGGCTCCATCTAGGAGAAAAGCCGTTTGTCTGTAGAGTTTGTGGTAAAGGATTTTCACGACATGGAGATCTGAAGAAACATATGTGTGTTCACGAGGGTTTTAGCTAAAGATTATTTTTCATTGTATTTTTATTTGATTATCCTTCTAGTGTTTCTGTGGGCACAATTTCATTTCTGTGCCGGTAAAAGTTTTAGTGCCTTCTGTCTTTATTATAACTACATTTTTTAAAATAAATTCCCATAGTTGCACAGAAATGACTTATGAAACATAAATTTGATACAGTTTCTTAAACATGTACGAATATGAAGCGAAAGATGTTTGTAGGAGTGAATCACTGGGTCACCATCGTCAATTCCACTTGAAATAGCAGAACTTAGACTCTCAGATCCTTCTAAAACCAGAGATATTATTAAAAAATATTAAACTATGAAGGTTAAAAAATTGATGAGACGAGCAGGTTTTTTTTTTTTTTCTTTTCTTTTTCAAATTGTTTCCCCATCTAAAACGCCTGTAAGTTAAGTCATATGTTATTACTCTGATGAATAGACCCGAGAGTTCTGAAGTGGACCAGGTGGGGGCGCCAAATGTTGTCGAGCCAGAGGTCGACCCATAGAGATGGGTCAATATTTATCTGACAACATATCAGCAAACTGTCACACTCATTTCAAAGAGACTAATACTGACTTTCCTGATCTTCTACTTTTGGTTATATTTTATGTTTATTTTGTTTTGAAGAGTAGATTAAATCAAATAAAAAAATCAGCTTCAAATACAGATTTTCCTTGGAAATATTTTTGTATATCTATTGTGTGTTTTAATTTAATTGTCCACATGTTCGTAGTTTGAAACCTGTTTACTTTTTCAACTTCCGTAACAGTTTTTTGAGCTTTTTACTGCAATAAATGGCACTTGTTTTTACAGTTTGGAGTCCTGTGTTTATGGGCCCGAAATGTTAATTAAATAGATTAATGCAGGGATAAATGTATATCAATTCATACAAGTGAAGTTGTACTGAAAATAAAATGGCAAACACTAAGAGATAAAAAAGTTGATTCAAAATCAGAAGTCAGATCAAACCTGACTTGGATCATTATTTGCTAATTAAGCCTTTTAAGGAACTTAAATGATTTTATTCTTTTTCCGAGAACACATGGATGAGTTTGGATCCTTTATGACAGATGGACTTTCATAGGATGAGTTGCGCAAGAAATGTGTGAAAAACCTGATCAGAGTTGACCTGGACTTGTCCTCAATGAGAAAACTCACGTTTTCAGAAAGGGTTTGATGAATCGGGAACTGAGCCTTGAAGAAAACCCGTTGAATGATTGAGTCCCGGTTTGCTCTGTTTAAGTGTTTTAAAAAATGCCTCTAACAAAAGTGCAGTAGTTGTTTTCCTGGCTGCCCAGTGAGATGCCAACTTTATTATCATCATTTTCACTAATTTATGTTTGCTCTGATTTAATCCTCGCTAAGCAAACATAAAAGAAGGATTCAACTTCATAAATTGGAAGCAACTTCAGTGTTTCATAATTAAAACGAGTCAAAGAGATATTTTATGTCTGATAAACTCCCTTTTTTTATATACACTTTTAAATTGCATTCAACAGTCATGTTTTAAAACTTTGATTGAAAAATCTGCTTGCAAGAAAAATTTATTTAACAAAAATTCAATAGGCAGATTTTTTCCCCCCTACATAAATGTGACCATCCACCGACCCAGACAAGAACAAGAACTGCTGATGTAAGCTAATGTTAACAGAACCTAATGAAATATTGTTCATAGTTAGGATGTTCACTATCCCAACTGAACCAGTTCACATTCAGTTAAAGTTTCCTTAAGTAATGTGCTGGAACTTGAAGAACATTTGTTTCTTATCTTCACTTCTTTTTTGTAAATGCACTTTATCAGTAACACCAAGAAGAAAGTTGATAGATAGATAGATAGATAGATAGATAGATAGATAGATAGATAGATAGATAGATAGATAGATAGATAGATAGATAG
>CAEGAE010019101.1:0-21256 GCA_903067095.1 Girardinus metallicus | reverse complement strand
TTTTTTTTTTACAAGTTTCACATATTACTTTACAGTCTACAAGTCTTTTGCCAATCAGATGGAAACCAATGAGTGGAGCTGCCACTGATCATGTGCAATTAGTCTCTAAGATCAAGTCTTTCAGAAGATACAAAGAAAATTTACAAGTAGAAAATTTTAAGTTAGTTGTAAATTTTCCTTGCATTGTAATGTTTATTTTAATGATTTAGCATTAACTTTGAAAAAGTATGTCTTGTCTGGAAGGGCTGCCGGAAAAAAAGGTATTTTCTCTGAAAATAGTGTAGCAGCATGACCTAGGTTTGTAATATTATATCAGGAGAAAGCACAAGATACTTGGATCAATATAAATATTTTTTTAATAGAAGCAAAAGAAATTGTTTGGCCACAATGTCTTGTGTTGCATAAAAATCTAAACCAACACAAATGCGTCATAACAACCGTCAGACATATTTGGAGTTGGATTCCAACCAGAGATTCTGGGCACATTGATGTGATTAAGTAAATCATGAACTCCACTGTATAAAAGTAAGTCAAATGTGAGGCCAGCTTACATTTGATTAAAATTAAGTTTTTAGATCCCATGTAGTTACCTGTGCCTGATTTTAGGCAAAATCATACCATCTTAAATAGCTTATTGCACATTAGGCATAGGCACATCGTTAAAAAAAATAAATAAATAAACATAAAAATCCCCTTAAATCAGCTCCAGTGGTGGGTAATCCACCACTAAAGCTACCTGTAAGAAGCTAAGTACGCCATCAACTTTAGCTAAATTTTGGAGACGTGATAATTTGTGGGCAAATTTTGTGAGTTACTCATCTACTGTGATGAACATGAGTATTTTTAATTACCTTCTACCAGGTACTGATGGTTGAGCATGCACAAGAGATATAGCATGCTCTCTTGTGCATGCTATCTTTTGTGCATGCTATCTTCACACAAGATAGCATGCACAAGAAAGCAGCCTGTGTGTAGTTGTTTGTGTTTGCTCAGGAGCGCATTTCAATGTGCTCACAGTATTACCCATTAATCTGAGGTTTATGGTTATGGTTGGTGCAAAAATTGCATTTTCTTCCCCTAAATAAGTCATTTTGAATTCTGCATCCTGAATATGTTTATTGCCATTGTCTGTGGAATATGCCGCAGCTTTTTTAATAGCCTGCCCAGTATGCGCTCATCAATCACGTAGAAAGAGCAGCCCTCTCTCTCTCTGCACAGTCACACGATAACTGAGTTACAGGGCCTGAAACTAACTCCAAGTTTTGAAATGTGATATAGGTAATCACATTTCCTTCAGTCAGGTTTCTTACAGATGTGAATCGATGACATTAATTACTGCATCTTATTATGCACACAAATGGCACTTAGTTCAGACTTATTTATGAAAGATCACAGGAATATTTATGAGGGGTGGGAAAATTCTGGACTTTCAAGAAATCAAGAAAACTGTTCCATTTTAAATTAAACAGAGTTTTAAGAGAATTGATGCTTAAATGCAAAAAAAATAATAATAATTTAAATGTTTCCTTATTTTGTTTATGTGTTACAGTTGTATAATGTTTTTCTTTTTGTTTAATGAAGACAGGGAAATGTTGCATATTTTATTGCTGTCTATTTTTCATACAGTTGTGTGCATGAGTTATTGATGTAACTGGACAAAGGTTAGCATTTTTTATGTAGCGCCTTCCATATTTTATAAAATCACTAATTATTTGCACTCCATAATAAAGTCATACCACACTGTAGAGTAATCCTTTACTAGAAATATATGACTTTTTCTTTGTTTTCATGTTTTGTTCTTTGACAAAGAGGCTAATTTTTCTTAGCCACTCTTAAAAACATGTTTTTTTTCTCCCTTTCTGAATAATTTCCCTGGCTAACAATGGCTTTCTGCATTCTTTAGAAATTGCTTTGTACCCTTTTCTAGACTGATGAATGTCAGTGACTTTGATACAGCTTGATCAGACTAATGTAGATAAAACAGCTAATTTGTGATTTAACAAAGGAAGTAATTATATTTTGAAATATGGTCAGACTGGTTTGGATAGCTGTGTCTCTTAATTGATGAAATTATCATCTACAACAGTTTTTTAGGCTTTTTGATAACTTTGTCTGATATTGAAATTTGTTTGATGATATGACACATTAAATGTCATAAGAACACACAAACATACAGAAGAAATCTGAAATACTTTTTCACTGCACTATATATTGAAATAGAAATTTCCAACAAACCCCAATATGATCATTGAATGTCACATAGTTACTTGATTGTGCTATAAAATGGCACTATGTGCCTGGAAATTACATTGCACTGCCCCTTTAACTCATGAGAGTTGACTTTACTATATTATAAAAGGCAGTTTTTGAACTTTCCTTTTTAAGTTAAAACTTTTAAAGTTTATACAGTGCAGACAGAGCAATAAAAGCTGGATTCATAACTCAAGTTTAAAAGAAAATTATCTGTAACAAACAAGAATTGATGAGGACCCATGTTTAGCTTGCCACCACAGTGAGGAGACATAAAATCTCTAAAGCTCAAATTCTGCAGTTTTTTCAGTGTAATGTTTTCCTTCACCAGCAGAAGATGAATTTAGTTTCACTGCTATTTCTAAATGTCCTTACTAGGGTCTCAAAAATGTACAACATATGCCAAAAAACTAGGTTTTAATGTAATCAGATGAAATAAACAGAAGCCTCAGGATAGAATGGCAGCAATTAAGTCAGATATCCAAAGGCCTAATATGACAGATGTTCTAACCAAAACAGAACCTGTCAGACATTACAGAGGCCAGGGACACAATTAAGGTCAGTGATGCATGACTAAAGCCAAATAATTGTTTGGGTTTCCTTTATTATTCACTCTTTACTGCTAAGCGTTCATATGGAAAAGAAATTATGCTCACTGAAAGACAATTTATGACATATGAAATATTAAGAAGCATTCAAATTGCAGCCCAGTTCATTTAAGTGTTGGGAGCAAAGACACTCATGTAATACGAGCGATGAGTAAAAGGGAATATTCCCCAGAGGGTTCCAGTATGTCTCTCCCATTTATCCTTGTTAAAATTTCAATAACACTAGTCTCTTGCATATAATACTTTTCAGTGTGCTCATCAATACAAATGGGATATGTGTGAGTTTGTTATTGCAGATACTTTTTCCTCATTAGGGAATACCACTACATTCTATTACTCTTTTTAATGTTTGTGTTTCAATCTTCATAAATAAGCTGTCACAGTATGGTCTTTTTCACTTATTCATTTAATTCATTAATTTATGCTTTGATTATATGGGGAAAAAAAGAGCTGCATTGCAATACCACCTTATCATAGCAGGTTAATTGCATTATGTGTTTTGTCAAAATACAAATTAGCATACAAACCAGATTTCCTCTTTGACACATCTTTGTTTTTCAGCGAAACTCATTACAGTAATGACAATATCTACTTATCTCTTTTGGTAGTGATTATATTGAAAGAGTAAAACCTCAAACAGAGTTTCCCCTAAAATACCAGAAAAATGTTTCTAAGAATGACCTAATATGTTTAAAGCCAGAGGGTAGATCTTGGTCAACCCTTTCTAACCAAAGCAGAAAATTAGCATTCGGTTCAATATGAAATTTATTTTTGCTTAAAGTGAACACCAGAAAAGTTGCAGGAATAAACAGCTGAGTTGGGAGGGTCTGTTGACAAGAGAATTATTAGCTGTGAACTTTGCATATTTACTCTTAATAGAAGAATAGAACTGGAAGAATACACTCGTATGCATGAGACTTGAATTTATTTCCAATATTTAGCATAACCATGAACGCACAATACCAACCATAACATATGGTGATGGCAACATCATGCTGAGGAGATGCTTTTGCTTCAATACTCTGACAATAAAACACTTCAGAGTGTTGATGGGGAAATGGATGGAGCTAAATTTGGAACAATCATAGAAAACCTTTTAGAGACTGCAAAAGACTTGAGACCAATGAGCAAATAGAAAAGGGAAAACATTTCTCTCTGCATGTGGAAAGCTAGTAGAAACAAACAGACTAAGTAATTGCAGCTTAAGGTGGTCTTCAGTATTGTTTCTGAGAGGCTGAATTCAAATGTTACTTAAACCTTTCTGATTTTTTCTGTCCTTTTCCTTACTTTTCACAATTATACACTATTATGTGTTTGTTGGTCTGTGACATAAAATCCATATAATATGCATTAAAGTTTATTGTTCAAACAAGACAAGATATATTGAAAAAATTAAATAAGGTATAAATTCCTGTGCAAGGCAGTGTATATCTTAGGACTTTATGACATAAGCAAGGTGCCACAAACATTCTCAATTCATTTTAAACAGCTCTTTGTGGAGGTGAAGAGTGGACAGGTTAAGAGGTTCCGAGCCACTGAAGGAGAGATGCAGGCTCTTGGAATGAGAGTGGCAGCCTGCACTTTGCGAGTGTGTCAGGCTGGCACTTGCTGCAACTTGCGGTATTAATAAGACAGAGCTAAGATGAGCTCTGGGATGTGGGTGACTCAACATGTGCTGGTGCTGCTGATGGGCAAGTGCAAATGAAATTAATGGGTAAGGGAAATCAAGTGAGCTAGTGCAGAATCAAATTACCAATCCAGCCCTCAAACAAATTAGTTGGGTGCCAAAGTTGTAATTGATAGCAACGGAGGAGCATGCTATTGGATCAGACAATATGATCCAATGTGCATTGCTTGTGATGTGATTTGCTGCTGTGCTGTTATGATTGAATACTACAGATGTGCAGATGAGCGTTCCTTTTAGAATGCGAGCCCCCGGTTCCCAGAGGACATGTATACTTCTGGTTGGTTTAACAAACAGGTAGCAAGCAAATGTGTCAGATATTTTCTTCCTAAAATGGAAAAAAAAAAGACTATATCTCGAACAGAAAATAAAATAAATTCAGCATCTCATCTTTATCCATCACTAAAGAGAAGCTTCAAGCTAAAGAGCTACCTACGCAGAAGCACAAAACGGTGTAATATCTCAGCAGAAAGACTAAATCTCTCTCTGCGTAACATCACAGCAATAAAACATTTAGTCTGACAGCTACAGCAGCTCTTGTGGTAGCATTTATTTGTTTGGTTTATAAATGTGTAAACTCTGATTTCTATTAAAGGCTTACTCTCCTCCAGTCAGTTCTGATGCACAGCTTTTTTTTTTTTGCTTTTATTTATTCTTTCTCCTCCCCGGCATCGGAGAGAGAGCTTTTATATAATGAACTGAGACGCATTTAATAAAATATAATGATCAGCTAAAAAATTGGTTTGAAATCAAACACTCCACAGTGGCTCAGCAAAACACGTATCTCTAGGCGCATCGACACTGGCTGCATAAGAAATTAGATTTTTTTCTTTTGATTAGCAAAGCTTTAAACCACCTAATACATCAAGTCTTTATAGATCCCTGAAATTTCTTGTCTTTGTCCTGCACTTATATACCAGTAGCTGCTGACTTTATTAATCCTAAAACATTGCATGCAACTGGAATTTCAATTGACTCATAATATACAAAGACAACACAGAATTGGGACTCATTTGAGCTTGTTAATAATTAAAAAAAAAACTGTTGCAATAGCATGCAATGTTGTCCCATTTGCTGCTTTACCTACTTAGAAATGCAGCTTCTCAGTATAAACAATATCAAAATAGAATCTAAATTTAAGAAAGATGCTAAAGAACTGGGAGGCAACAGGAAAACAAAAAAACTGGGTAATGTCTTTGTTATTATCCACACTTGCTAATAATGGATTATTTGAAAAGTTCATTCTAATTAGATCTTTGCACACAGCATGGTACAAAATCCCTTCAATCTCTTTGGATAAACCTCACAAACAAGTATTATAATCTGTGCACACAAGCCCACATATTTATTTTGCATACACTGAGCCTTCATGAAATCATTCGGCCTGCAAATCAGGCAGTCAATGCTGTGACATTTGTAGTTATGTTTTTAAAAATAATTTTATATAAAAATTATTATATATATATATATATTTAAGTTAAAAGCAGCTATTTGAATATCTTAACACAATGCACTGCTTTACATTTGCAGCAGGTATCATATTGTATTTGTGTATTTGTTCCATACATGCTTACCTAGGTATGTGTGGGTGGTTTTGAGCTTAAGCGTTCGTGTAGATCTGTCTCCGTTTTACTGCGGATCCAACTCCTTTGAAGTCTGTTTACCAAGCCGAAGCCTTGCAGAGAACACCGGGATGACAATCTGTGACACTATCGACACTTGGCATGTAAACATTGACACTAACTCTGTTGTAAAATCTCCTGCAGATTTGCCCTTTACTACCTTCACAGGCTTTGGCAACAGACACGGTGCCCCCTTGTCTCCCAGTTATTACCTTTGTTGACGACTTTATTACCCTTTACTTTTTACCCATAAACTTTGCTTAAGCCCAGTGTGGCAGAATAAATAAATGCAATTGATTTGACAACAAGAAAAGTAAAAAAAAAGAAAAAAAAAAGATGAAAGCCACCTGAGACCTTGACAGAAGAAATTTATTTTTGAGCAACAAATTACACAGTAGTATATCAGATGGGTCAAAGAAGTCATCAGGCTTTGTAAATTTTTGCCACCATGTTATAATGAAAAAAGGTCCAGTTCTGCAAATTTGGTGCTGAAATGACCTTTAGGTCATACAACATGGGTAGTTTAAAAAGTGTTCCTGGGATGAAATGCAATAAAATGGCAAGTAAACAACCAATCTTGTTTTACCTGCAGATGTTAAGGGATTTTTGTCAAATGTGCCCCTTGTACTTTAATTTAGAGATTTTGCAGGAAACCCATTTTATCCATTTAGACCACATGGACCCAAAAATAAAATTGAATTTCTGGTGTAGAAACATTTTTCTTCTTGATTTTAAGTTCTTGACAAAACATCACCACTTGTGTGGCAGTTGTGAAAACCATACACACCTAAAATTTGAACAAACATGGGCATTTAATGAGATGAGATTAGGAAAAGCTTGAACACACATACCTTAACTGTTGAATCTTATTGCAGGAGTGTGCTTGCATGGGTCTTTATATCATATATCTATAAATCATTTGATGCCACTTCTGTGTGGTGTAAGCTCCCTGTGATGACAGATACACACTGCGTTTAGTTGCTGCAAATAAAACCACAGTTAGCGCTAAAACACATAAACAAATGTTTTCTTTTATTATGTTATTCAGACACAGACTAGCTAGGAAGCAAAAAATATAATGTATTTCAAAATTGCAATACTTTTCCATCCTCCTATTCCATGGTTTCTCCAGCTGTATGTAGCATTTACTAATGCAGTGCTGCCTGTTCCTCAGCAGTTACTTGAGCATTTGTTGGTGAACTTAGCTGGAAAGGAAACCACTGACATTTTTATGTTTTCATAGAAAGACACATATTTTGCTTGAAAATATTTTTTAGCACAAAAACACAGGAAGATAAAGGAGTGCCACCAATCTCTCTTGTCCAATGAAATTAATATTTTAAATAAGTTTAGCTACACCTTAGAAATATTTTTGAAAAAAAAAAAATCATAATTTTAGGTCACAAATAGAGAGAAGAGTTTCATGAATCATTTCATGTTCTTAAAATCATATTCTTTAAAGTGACTTTTAAGGAAACTGTAATCACTGTAAAATTATTCAGTTCAAGTTTGACTAACCATAAAATGTTGTTTTTGTTTTTTGCTCAGGCCATAAAAGAATTAAGAGGATTTTTTTTTTTTTTTCCCAAGTACAATAAAATTTTATAAACTTGATACAAGGTAAACAATCTCTTTCCAGTCATAAATTATCCAGCTTAGGTTTGACACAATCACAGTTATTTTAGATTTTGGACTTTGGATAATCAAATCAAACGCAACAACATAACATAGTCTTAAAAAAATAAAAATTGTGGCACTTTAATTCCATGAAACCTGACTACATCTCTATACACCACTCTATACACCAATGAATATGAATGAAAAAAAATATTAAGAATGTCAGTTAAAATTAAATAGAAACTATTTAAGTATGTGCCAACTTAAAGCTGAATATCATTCCGCCTCTCAACAAGACGCTCTTGATTTATTAAGTAAGATCTCTCGTTGCTAAGAGTATAGCAAAATTAACAGTCATGCTATCATTCATAATCACTAAAACACCATCACCATGAGAAAGTTTGATCAAAAATTTATCACTTGCCTTTCACCAAGAACTGGGCTAACCACTTGTCACTTCCAGGCCAAATAATTTCACACTCGCTGGTGTCCTTGCTCACACACAGGGGTCTTATGAGAAACAATTTACTTTTTGAGCATAATTTGTCACCGGAGCGAAGCTGCTTCAGCAGGGTGATATTAGCATATCATCCTGCTAACTCTTGCCTTTGTTATGACAGATAGCTTTCATAAGTCACTGGTAAAAACCTTCAGCGGACGTTTGGGGTTTTACTGTCACATAGGCTCCATCTGCTCGGTTTTGGTAGGGTTTTTATGCTGCGCCATCATTCACCTCCCACAAGCAATAAACACTATCTCTCCACATCCACTCTCCACTTACTCTCTCTTATGCTCCGACAGTTGCTGAGATCTTTTTTTTTAATATATAATTCTCTTTCATGGGGAGAAAAGACAACAGAGCAAAGAAGTACTAGGCTGTGAATTGGTAACATCTAAAGGTTTGATCTAGTGTTAAAGCTCATGACCTTATTATCTTTCGTTTTGCATAAAACATATACGGGAAGCAACAGCGCCTCTGTAGAGAAGAAAATAACTTCAAAGATCTGCCGAGGAATTTATTCAGATTAGAGAGCATTACGTCTGCAAAGGGAAACTCAACTCTTCCCTTTATCTATGGTGACATTATCAAAGGTTGTGGCACGTGAGTAGCAGCCTGTCGTTGCTTCTCCTTTTTTGTTGTTTTTTTAAATGCAGCTGTGATGAATACACAACATAATCAATGTTAATTCTTCTCCTTTGATTGTCTTGCATTTACAGCACCTTTAACAAATTTCTGCATGGCTGTGGGATTGATTTATGAACCTTCCCCATGACAGACATTAGGGATGAGATACAATTGTTTTTCCCAAATCAAAATAAATGGGTCACACGAGGCTCTCATATTGTCAAATATTTTGCCGTGGAGGCACAGCCCCGCCATACGGATCGCATAATTGAATCGTCTGAAAGCACAGTCGATTTAAAACAATAGATTTAAGGAATGAGAAAACTGTCAAGTCATGCATCATAGTCAGCATTTCAGCTTCGATTGAAGGCAAGATTACTTGAGTCCATTTCAGTCTTTCGTTTGCAAAACAGATTCACAGCATTATCATTTTTAGGGAAAACAAGCTGGTGGATAGGCTGTCACAGTGACAATTTTAATAAAATCTGAGGCTTTGATAAAAATATGAAAAATGCTTTTTGAATTAACCCAAATTACAAAATAATCTTTTTCCAGGATATTCAATTGAGATAAGGTATTAAATAAACAGCTTAAAATTAGAAAAATAAAAAAGTGGCATCATAGGTGGTTTCTTTATATGCCATTAGTCTCTCAGTTGTTCTAATTTCAGTTTGTCATGTCCATTTTATTCTATTAGAATCCACACAAAGAGTGACTATATCCATTTCTTCCACCTGAACCAATGAAATTACTTCATTCAACCCTTTGGTCCTCACAGGATTTTATTAGAGAACCATTTCTACTATTACAAAAAAAAAAAGCACAGCAAAACACCCAACTTCATTAACAATTCCCTTGTCATCCATCATCGGACTTCATATAAGAAGCGTGCCTGGGTTTTTTGATGGGGACCAAAGGTACTCTGGCACAAACAATATGAGAGATTGAAGTTTTGGAGTACAAGGTGGACCAATTTGTTTTTAATCAAAGGACAAAGTAAAACATTTCATCACACTGAATAGAGAATGTACTTTAAGCTCAAAACCTCTTGCTTGAGCTGAAAGGGACAGCTTTGGTTGTTTGAAGTGAAGTTTTTTACCTGTACTAGAAAGATGTCAGATCACAGTTAGCTTGTACAAATGTAAAGAATGGTTTAGACTACTGAAAGCCAGACATTCAAAACAGTTATATGCAAATGATTAATATCGGTAGGCTCAACGCGTAATGTGCAATAAATGTGTGTCCGTATGTGGGCATGATTGATAATCTGTGAAAAAAATCAAGCTCCCCTGTCTCCTCGCACTGCTCGCTCAGAAAAAAGACAATCAGAGCCAACAAGATGGTCTTAGCACTGTCAGCCATTTGTGTGTACCTGGTGCTCACACACTTCCACCCAAACAAGCTTAAGATTGCCGTTTTGCTGTGACTGTGCTAATGGTCAACCTAACATTGCAGGAAAAAAACTTATTCACCGTCATCCATGGTAGCCTCCACATTTATGGCCAGCTCTGCTATAGGGGAAGAGCTGTGCATCAGAGATTAAGGGGAGGGTATGAGCAACATGTACACAAGTATGATTGACAGTCCTAAGACATTCCTCCGGGCTCTGATTGGTTGTTTCTGACAGAAAGTTAAAAGTTACCTACAGCAGCTGTAAATGAAGCAATATAGACTTGTAACCACCACAGCTACACACAATTTTTGTTGCTGCTATGCCAAACTGTGAAGCGGGGATAAATGAGAGTTTACAGGTTCTGTAAAGACTGAGGAATGTAGTGTCATATTTAACTTTTCTGACTGACCATTGTAAAAGAAAGAATAGTCAAAATACTAGCTCCAATTTTGTCTACAAAATATGTGAATGAGTATTTTATTGCCTGAAGCCACAGAGTTTATATTTTAATTAATAGGGAATTCAATATCACTGAGCTTTAAGGGTTGCTGGGAAAAAGTTAATTGGCAAATTTTCTGTTAAAGTTTTACTTTTTTCTGTTTTTGACTAAGATATGTGAATGAGAACAACATTTTTGTCAAATTTAACCAAATCAATCTACATTTCACATGAGTAAAAATGTTCAATTTGCTGAAAAGATTGATAAATTGATTGATTAACTGAACTCAGAAATCCTTTAAGTAAGGAAGCTTATACTCATAATAAACATTCAAACTGTTCCTTTTAATCAAGACTGAAACTTTTCCCACTTTCAGACTTTTATCAGTGACACCGGCCAATATGTTTGACAAAAGATACAAGCAAACACAGTTAAAAAAACAAAAAAAACTCGAACCAACACAACATCAAGACATATGGCCGACAATAAAATCCTAACAGGAATATTGATTGTCTGCCATTTAACGGAGTCCCGAGAGTTTTCATTTTATTGCCAGACCCTAAATTTGATGTTTCCCTTTGGAAATTCATAAAAAACAAATCATAAAAAATTCTACAGCTTACCAATTATTTCTGAACTGCTCCTGAACAATGTTTTTTTTTTTCCTGTCTTTTCCCTTTTGCTTTTCAAACAAGTAGATATAAAAATATTCATTCCCAGAATAGAGCTTGAGGTTTGTCTAAAGGATTAAATTTTAACATGACTGCGCAAAGAGCTGTATACCAAAAGGGTGTATATTTTTTCAAGGACTTGTTATGCTAAAATGTGCCAAACTTGAGGTCCTGTGTAAAATCTTTTCATTAGAGTCGAGGCTGATGCTGCTCCTCGCCTCATCAGCTGTGAACCATGCAGGTTGATCTTCAAGATAATTTCTTAGCTTCCCTCCAAAGGATTATTGATCCCCCTGAGATGAAGGAGAGTTCTGTGTACGAGTGGTCCAATTACTGTTTAACATCTGCACCTAGCGCAATTGCTTGTTTTTGATCATTGTGTCAGGTGCATTATAAGTAATTTGTCATCCTTCAGTAGCTCACACCTTTTAAAAGAAGGAAGATCTTATTTAGTAGATCAAGGAGCACTTTATTATGTGTAATAAAAAGGTTGAATCTTTTTATTTGTTTTTTTGTTATGTTGAACAATGTAAGAAATGCCAGATATTCCAAGCTCAAAACTACTAATTTTAATAAGTTAGTGAGTTGGCTTATTTCTTTATTAGCTCTGTCAGACGGACAAAATTTCTCATGTGATAGTTTAATAGAATTAAATTAGTAGTGACTGACGATGGCCTAGGGTTGATGTTTTGCAGACGGATGAGTCTACGGAGGCAGGTAGATAGTCTGAGCTCCTGGACAGCTGGGAAGATTTGGCAAAGAGATGAGATAAATGACCTAAATTCCCAATGGTGAAACTCCTTAAACCAGCAGCAGCCACACATGGCTTGGCACACCATTGAATGTGTTGATTTGGTACTTGACTGTATTGATTTGCTTTAAAGTAAGTGAACAATGCTCACACAACAAACAGCAAATATTGACTGAGACCTAGCACATGATATTAAAGAGTTAGGTGTGAGGAGAGTCATGTCTTTAGAAGAGCCATTGTAGCAGTGTTTAAGCAGTTAAAACTTGAGTGGTCGCTTAAAAACAAAGGAGATATTTGCTCTGTTTACACTTCCGAAGCAATTATTCCAGTAATGATTTCAGAGAACCTCATAGTTTGGCTGTCAAAAAACACATCTCAAATTCCTTCCTCAATTTGGTGTGTAGCTCAACTGAGGCATTGGAAAACACATCAATATTTTTACAAGATTTTGGGTCAATCCATGGCAGGCATCCCTTCATTAGTTGCTTAAAATTGTGAATGACTCTATAGCATAGCAAAGTACTATGAAATGATAAATGTAAATCTTGAAAGGGAAGATTGGGGTTATACATGTCCAAATTAGGATTTATTTTCTCCTTGCTATGATCTTTGTAAATTAAGAATAGGCATTAGAAAGAAGCCAGAACATATATTTTAGGTGCAGCCAAGGCATTGAGGGGAATTATTTTGGTGGCATTAGGGTTGAGTCTTTGTTTTTTGCAGATGATGTGGTCCAACATCATTCGCTGCAGCACTTTGTGGCCGGGATGAGGATCAGTGGTCGATCTATGTTCAACCCTTAACTAATGAGTCATGACTGAAAGAATGAGATCGCGGATACAAGTGGCCAAAATGAGATTTTTCCGCAAGGTGTCTGGGGTCTCTTTTAAAGATGGGTGAGAAGTTCAGGTATCTGCGAACAAGTCAGTAGAAGTTGAGCTTCTCTACTTCAATAGATGCTTATTGAGGTGGCTTGGCATCTGATTAGGATGACTTCTGGATGCCCTCTAGTAAGGTGTTCTGGGCATGTCCCAACAGGAGGAGATCCAAAGAAAGACCCAGGACACCATGGAGGGACTATGTTTCTCTCTCTCGCTCTCTCTCTCTCTCTCTCTGTCTTGCTAAAGTACTTGGCTAACGCTAACACATTTTCTGCTTTTGTATGTGAACTTTTAATTATTAAGCTCACAACAGGTTTCTATGTGGTTCCACTTAAAAAAGTTTTTCTACTTTTTCATAAACTAAATGCATAATGTTCATAAATTTGATGCCTAACGTTTCAGTTGCTTTCTGGGCAGCATTTTCTACACTGACTGGTGTCTGGACACAGAATGAAGAGCACATCACATGCCACAGATGGGAAGTAAAAATCACTGTGGAGAGAGAAAAACAAATTATTAAAGCAAACACTTATTTGCTAGATCAGCAACATAATGCGAATGGTGTATAGCACAGTTTTACAAGCCATCTTTTTTTCCTCGTATTGCTGGCTGGTTGCACAACTGACAGACTCTAGACCAAGAGAGTTTAGCCAGGGACTCTTAAAAACAAGACAACAGCTTCAACAGGACCAATCCGAAAAATTGGACTGAGACATTCCCAGCTGAGTTTTTATAAACTTGATGAAAGTCAATACAGGGGCTAACATAACTAGCAACTGGAATTAATGTTCATGTGTTGTGTCAGTTTATAGCAGATCTTGGCATTTAAACATCTTAAGACCTGCAGATCAGCTACAATAATTATATATCTGAATAGACTCAAGATTAACCAAACATTAATGTTGGAGGAATTCTGTGGATATTTGCACAGACAAATCACATTAATGTAGAAATGTTTTTTTTTTTGTTTTTTTTTTTTTTGTGATATGAGGACTCGAGCAAAAGATCCTACCTAGCTGGGACGCAGGGCAGAATCTACCTCACTGTCAGTGTACCAGCTGCATTGTTATGTTACGACACTTCAAAACATCTGGAGAGCTCTTTATGTTTTGACACATCCGGTTTTCAGCAGGAAGAAATTACTAATCAACAAGGAAGACAGCTGTGGCATGAAGGCTCATGGGATGTTCTGGTGAATGCAATGCCAGTTTGACTCACCAGGCCGTCTGGGAATATGTGAGATGAAGTAGGTGAACAAAAACACTTTCCCCTCTGTACAGCATCTGTTGTTAAAGTCCATATGAGTGGGGCCTTGAATCGGTATGAAACGATTGCTTTCTAATAAAACTTGTGAGCTCAACCTGAATGGGGGTTCTACTGTGCACAATAAGCAAGATAATACTGAATTGGCCTTTAGTCAACGTATTTGGCTTCAATTTGTTTGACTTAAGTTTTAAAAAAACTCGAAAAGAAACAAAGATCTCATTATAAATTCTGAAAAGAAAAACAAGCATGGTTTCCAGTCTGTATTGCTACAGAGTTTTTGCACATTTTAGCTCAAAAGAAAATAAAAAGCTTTTCATAAATCCACCATATGATAATATGCAAAAATCTATGTGTGTGTGTGCATGCTTGCATGTGTACTGCCCAAGGAATCAAGTGTAGCATTATGATGGACTGGCAGCCTGTCCACGATGTACCTGACCTTTCATCTGATGACTGCTGGAGATGGACACCATGTCTTCCTACAGGGATTAGGAGCGCATGACAAATCTGTGAATATTTTGCTATTGCTTCCAGCCCTCATTGATTTTGTAGCTTTGACAACATTGTTGTTGCTATAGTTCTTCTGAATTATCAGCATAATGTTCGATCTTCTGTAAGATTAAGTAACATAGCTACTTTCAGTAATTTTTATATGATTATGCATGAGTTTGCTATTTGCATAAGTGGTGATTCTTCCTTGAACTTCGATTAGCAGAGTTTGGCAATGTTCTGTGTGAAAAAGAAAAGTTTTACTTTAAAGCTGCAGTTTTTTGTTTTGTTTTTTTTTTTTTACATAATTTTTTAAACACCATAGCCCTTAGTCGCATTATCCGAGGATCCCACATAATAAATAAATGACTCCCCAACTTATGTTTTTTATGTGACATATTCTCAATAACTGAAGCCTATTCTTTTTGATGCCATACATTACGGGTCAGTAGGGTTTTGCTGGCCCAGAACCCAAAAGGTTTGCAATACACTCCAATGCAGGCTCCATTCTTAGCCAAAGATGCTGGAGAAAGTACTGGAGGTTTCCATCATCATGTGATACTTGATATTTTTGTGTTTGCCTGTTTTCAACTTCCAGTTGGGAGTCTTCAACTTCTAGCAGGTCAGTAAAACTGCCCTATTGTTTTATTTACTTCCTTTCTATGAATATAGTTTCTATTCATGCTCTATTCAGGTTACTAAGCAACTTCAGTGTTTTGTGAAAAAGGTTTGCATAGATGTGGCCTGAAGAGAGAAGTCTGCGAGAGGGAAATAAGTGAAGGGCTGCACTTGGACCTTCTTGCTATTTTGTTTACTGCGAGGTGTCAAATCTCCTGGTGTTTTGGGTAGAGGCTAACCACTTCATTACACCCTCGCTGCAGTTCTAAACAAACTCATCTAAAACTGGTCTGTATTCTAAATGCAGAGAAAAGAAATAATGCCCAACCTCCAGAACTGTGAAATGCTAAAAAAGACAGCGAATATAGTTGTAACACAGTGTTACTATAACATCAGTGTGTCTAATACTAAACCGTAATTTTTCACAATAACTAATTTATTAAGACTAAAGGCAACACAAATAATGAGCAGAGAGGAAAGACAAGACAAACAGGAGGAATCATCTTAGAAAATAATACGGGATGTGATGACTTTGTTTGTTCAGGCATACATCACAAACTGTTAACACTTTATTGTACATAAGGTTTCATTGCAGTTATTCAGCAGCTGTGGTGTGAACATTTTCCTTTTGGTGTAAGAGGGTGTTGAAACACATTCAGAGTTTTTAAAAAATAATCTTTGTATGAATATACCTGTAAAACTTATGGCAAATATATAATATTATTATATATAATGTTAAATGTGTTAATGTTAACTTGTCTGCACAAATTTGTTTAAAAAGGAATGTGTCATTGTATATTTTTATCATTTAGCTGCTCTCAGTTGGCAACAAGTTTGATAAAATGATCCGAGAACTTGGCTAAAAATACACTATGTGTTATTAATTTAGCAGATGTAATATACCTAGGGATTAGTCTGTTTTTAGCATAAGATTTTACACATAATACCAAATGAAACTGTTGCTCAAAGGATACATTTTTGTGCATAGTTGTAGAGGATATGCCTATGTGTAATTCTTTAGATATTTTCAAAGGCTTTATTTTAAGCCTGTAAATCTAGGTATATTTCAATTGTAGCAATAACTGTCAGGAGACCCTCCTTGGTTTTGGCTAAAGTAACCAGTCAAAACCAAACAAGTTGTTTGGGTTAAAATTGTCTCCAGGAGTTGACAACTTTTGAATACTCTGGAGCTTTAGCTGAGATTTCTAAGTGGTTTAATATTCACATTCTCTGTAATGTCCCTAACAGTTTCATGTCTTCTACATTTCAATATTTGTTTGTAAGATTCAAAATTTGTAATAGGAATAAATGGCAAACACAACATTAATTTGAAGCCAGTTACAAAAGCAGATTTTGTCTAAAAACTCAGAAAGCAATGGTTTAGGGATGTAAAAATTATACAGCAGATTTACCTTCTTTCTCCTTTGACATGAATGTGAATGAAGGCAAAAGTCTGGCAGGTTTATTTAGTTAATTACATATATTTATGAAGTTTAGTGTCAGCTACAAAGTTACTGTTATTATAGAGTGAAGTCACTGTAAAACGAATTGCGCATACTGCTTTTTATTACAATCATGCCCAAGCTTCCTCAGCATCAGAGCATTATCCATCTCCTAAGCTAATGTAAACAGATCAAGTTTGAATAAGTTTTTCAAGTATTTTTCTTCTCTGTACTTCCATCTCAATAGACTTAATTTGATTGATCTAGTGTGTACAGTAGACCTTAGCAGAGACAGACCATTGCTGTAAAAATGTTTAAAATAAGCAAAAATAGTTACAGAATCTGCAGTACTGGAAAACAGACGGTATGTTCGCTTATCTGTAATATGACTGTATATTAAAAGGTTTTGACCAAAAAACTTTAGGCAAAGGAGCATTTCAAATTAAACTCTGATTACACTAAATCACACTTGCAAAAGGAGAGAGGAACCAAGAGTGGGGAGATGCAGAGGTTTAAGGTGGTGACAGTCAGTATTTATCAAAGAGCTTTCCTTTATCTTTGACAACACTTTCTCATTTGCTAAGGTAAAATACTGATTTGCAGGCGCCCATGCAGAGGGACAAAGACATATTTTCAAAGTTTCCATCATGTGTAACAATTAACAATGAGTTAATCTGCAGCAAAAACAACTGACGACAACCTTGATTTTGTAGATTTAGATATGTTCTCTTTTGTAGCAATGTTCACTTAAATGTGAATACTGACTTGTACCTACACTGTTTAGTTCATGATTAAAGAGGATTTACCATCTTTTTTTTTTTCTTTTTCAAACGTAGTCAGACCAAATCCATTATATTTGGATCTTGAAAGGCCAAAGTTTTTGGCCACTATGATTGTGGTTTGCCATGCCTCTTTAATGTTGAGTCAGCACTTCCAAAGTTGAGGCAATGCTCTCAATCAGAAAAGATGGACTCCTCAATCTGTCTGAGTCTTTGATTTAAGCAAAAATTTAAAACTTATCTTAATTATAAGTGACGATAGACTGAAGAAGGAGATGGGCTCTTGTCTGTAGTAATGTGGGTATAACCACAGCTTGTACTACATACCATGTTTAACATACACATGCTTTGTGTATTAAATTTACAGTACTAGCCCTTTTGTGTCCACAGCAGCTTGTGGCCTAACAGGGTGCTCCCTGAAACAGTGATGCGAATAGCGGCTCCAGCTGTCACCTATCAGGGACGATCCTCTGTGAGTACATAACCGGTCGTGTCCCATCGCCGCAGCTTGCGTGTCCTTTCATTTCCCATTACAGCAGGGGGGAAACATTGGTGAAGGCAAAATAATGGGCCCTGCTTAGATGTGTGGTTGGAGTAATCTAGGACAGAAATTAAACTTTCATCTCCCCAAAATAGCATCTCAGCGACTCGACTGATTCGTCGCTGCGCAACAGTGCCATTTGTAAACTCAGACATGAATTATTAAAGGTGGAGCTTTGCATATCTTTGAGAATTATCACACAGTTTTTACATCTTAGGCTGCAAACTCGTGTTAAAGCTGAGATGCAATGACATACAGCAATATAATACACTAGAAGTACAAAAGAAAATAATAAAAAGGTCCCAGCAATGTAAAATTCAAGGCCAAGGTGCATGACACAGCATGATAAACATGGATTATTACTGTTTTTGGAGCAACCATTTTTGTTGTTTGTGTCAAGAAACAGATTTCAGAACACAGCACCGAAATCCCAAACTTCATTTAGTCATTACAGGAAGGCAGCAGAAGGCTCCAGTTAAAGTTTCTGCTGTCTCTGCAGTTCCACCTGTATATATTGCCTTGTGTATAGGAATTGCCAACAAAGAGACGATTGGAGCCATATGCCACTCATTTATTGCTGTGTGTGTGTGTGTTCACCGCCACTTAGATGTTACCCAGTCATTTACATATCTGCATGCAAGACAAATTGATTGTGTTGTTCATGAGCAACACGCACATGTTTTTTAAAAGTAAGACAGACGGGGAAACAGGATTAAAAAGGTTAACCATATTTTATAAATACTGTTAAAATTTTAGTATAAGGTTTAGATTACCATGAGTTAACAACCATGGTAATCTATGGTTGTTAACTATCACTGTGTATATTCCTCAGAGAATTTAGACCCTTGCTTTAACTTTAGGATTTGCATGCAACTGAAAACCTGTCCCAGTCCAGCACGGCCTGGGACAGACAGAGGTCGAAAACCACCTTGTTAGCCACTAACACACACACATAGAGTACATAAACTAAAAAAAATAAAAAATAAAAATTTGCCAATTTCAATCACACTGTGATTTCTTGTTGTATCACACTAATCATCACTACAAATCAAAATGAAGCACATGTCTCTTAAAGTTCTCTGGCAATTAAAAATGAGAGACAAGGCTTAAAATGGGTCTTGTAGCTTGCTTTATGCCAAATTATATTACGCAAATAAATATGTAAATATTCACATAATGTGGCCATTGAATATATCCAACAATGTCTGCTTTAAAAGCCCATTTTATGTCGAATCCCACCAGAAGACTGGAGATTAAATTTCTGTACTTTGCTGGCCAGATGCAATTATTGACAAACCATCATATCTAATATTTAATTTCCATTTTTAATGTCTTTTTTTATTTACAGATAACTTTCAACTATTGATTTATGTGTGATTAAAAATTGATTGTCACTCACTGAGGTCAAAAATCCAATGTGCATCACTGCTTGTTTTGAACCTTGGACAATTAAATGCAATGAAAGTAGATGACTCTGCTCGAGTCGGGGGGCCGTGCAGGGCAAATGACCCAGTTCAAGAAGGAAGGAGGAGGAAAAATAACCAATTTAGCAGAGAGAAAAGAAGCTCACCTCAAAGACCTCTCTTTGCAGCAATTCCAGAAACACTACACTTCAGCAACAAAGATAGTGTGCTGTCAAAAATAGTGCTCTGGCATTTCAATTTGGATCACCTATATTATGTTAAATGCTTATCACACTCTAAATAAATTAGACAATGATCTTTAAGATCTATTTCACAGAGAGATTCTAAAGGACAATGATTTTGTCAGTGCATAACCTTTATTTATTTATTTATTTATTTTAGATGTCTATTTATATCAATATGAAGTGAAACTTCCAAGTGTGTAACTACTTAAAATGCTGTGTCTGTATGTGTCAGAGGGCGCTCGCTTCCATCTGTTTCTCCAGTCTGGTCACTGCTTGGGGCGAAGGGTCAGTCTGTGTGACAGGGGGAGGTGTCAGGTTATGACGAAGCGTGATAGCTCGAAGAGGTCAGAGGAGCTCAGAGAAATGAAAGTGGTCATGGTGGTTGTGATGGTGGGTAATGCTTCATGCCTGAAGGTCATGCTGAGAAACTGGTTGTGCTGGGTACATACAACTTTGTTAGTCAGAGAGTTGCTTCTGTCAAGGTCAGTTATATGATTATTAAACATTTTTAGTTATTTCAAAGAATTTTAAAGGGGGGTGGTGTTATGTAAAGAAGACTTTTTGAGCTTTGCATTATGTCATAATGTCATTCCCTTGTCTTTCCCTCATGAAAAACATTCCTAGAGGGTTGCTTTAATTTTTTTATGCATGTTTGAGAAATCCTTGAATCTCCCGTGGCAGCCAGTCTGGGGTGCTTAAATGCTTGCTCATACAATGTGCTGCCTACTTCAGCCAAAGTTTCCTCTCCCTCATAACTCCACAAGACTAACACCAGCAGCAATTGGCAAAACCTGGTGGACCTGCACATCTGCTGAGCATCTGATACAGCCTACTTCTCAACGGGCCTAAGGACAATGGAGAAATGTGCTGAAGGTGGTGTGTCAGAAAGAGCAGTAGCTTCTTAAAGAGACAGAGGCCCAGTTTCAAGGCTTTAAAGCTGCAGTATGTAACATTTAAAAATGCATGTTTTTTTTTTATGTGTTAAAATTACAACTGTCTACATAACTGACAGTTGTAGACCAGTACTAGAAAATTTCTGAAGAAATTTAATCGGGGCCTACAAAGTGTGCCTGTTGGTTGGAATCCAGAGTTCTGATGCTACAAATTAGCATCAATGCTAAAGTAAGTACTCAATAGCATGTTGAGTAACATGGATTTATGACTGTCATGATGTTGAAATTAGTGAACAAGACAAAATGAGCCAAATTGCTAACATTAGCCTAAATGCTGTCAGCAGCGTGTGGGGCATCACTAACATGTTGTCTTACATTGACTTACTCCATTCAGTATACTAAGCATGGCTAATAAATAAGAAAAATAGCTAAAAGATTTTTTTAGGGAAAAGGCTAATGCTAATGGGGGCAGTGAAATGCTACAGCCACCAACAGCACAACAGTGACCTGAGCTCCACAGGGGCATCTGATGACACTT
>CAEGAE010019096.1:0-124028 GCA_903067095.1 Girardinus metallicus | reverse complement strand
ATATACACACACATATATATATATATATATATACCTTTGTAGTTTGAGCTCATGTCTATTTATTCGTTTAGCAGCAACAATAAAATTTTCATGAGGCCAAAGAAATGAAAAAAGAAATACAGCTGTATGACCCACTTCAGCTGTGGAAATAAGTTTGTTTACCACAGTGGTGATGAACAATTCATGAACATCCTTGTCAGGAACCGAGTAGCAATGAAGGATGCTGACATCCTAACTGGGAATATAAGCGATTAAAAGAAATAAAAAATTCAACAAAAGAGCTTGGTTTCTTTTTCATTGCAGGTACACAAACAAGTCAGGGTTACTTCCATGATAGCACTCAAAATGACATCAATAGGAGATGAAGCTTAGAGATATCTCAGAGTTTAAAGTTTATCATCACGATAATTCATAACATGTAAATATATCAGCTTGGTCTACATGTAAGGTTATGGAGTTGCGTAATATTTTTGGAAAGAGCAAATACTATTTATAGACAGTTATTCTATGAGAAATGTGCAGATTATTTAGAACAAAAGCATAAAAAATATCTGTTAAAGTTTCAAAGCAAGAATTTCATTGTGAATTCTACATGTAGGTGTAAATATTTGCATATGCTTCAACCAATTTTTTGGTTGAAGCACAAGTTTGTTACCTGTCCCTTTGCAAGTTACATGTCAACAAAAACACCAAGTCCTTAATTTGCCTCTTTCTATAAGACATCAGTGAAGTAGAGCAGGTGTCTCAAACTCTAAACCTTGAAGGTTGAGGAACAGTTTTTATATTTGCTTCTGTTTAATAACAGCTATGCCAAATAATTAGGTTATTATAAACATAAAACCAATGAGGAAATTCAACTAAAATCTGCAGGACGCTGGCTGAAGACAACTGGAGTTTGATTTTACTGCTGAAGTCAAGCCTCCATTCAGATGTTGGAGATCAAACGGCATTTGAACAGGAAGAAGCAAATATCACGACTTTATGCCCCACCAGCGGGGGCACTTACCAAAAGTGTGACTCCTTGCCAGTAAAAACGCCCGGGCCTACAATAAAAATGGCCGACACGCGGGCCAACAGCTGGACTTTGCATTTGCTGCGCTGTCCTCAGACACTCAGCAGTCATTCAGTGCTCACCTTGAAGGAAAGTGCTGATAAATGACATGAGGCTGACTTGGGCTGACTATATTTTTCACCTATAAGCAGCATAATTAAGGTCAAAGTTCTCAAACATATCAACTTCACTTCATTGATGGACAGACAGGAAGACGGATGACAAAGAAACAGCAGTTAACTCATAATCAAGATGTTTTTTTTTTTTCCCCAAAAAAAATCTGTTCAACAAGGCTGGGAAAGCCCTTCAAGCTCTGGGAAATCCAGTAGCTCGGAGGAGGAGATAGAAAATTGTGTGGAGACCTCTCTGCTCAGATGGTGAGGAGGAGGCATTTAAGTGCAGACAGCACAGAGACATTGTGTGTATACAGTAAATGCACAAAACAAATGTTGGTTTTGTGGGCTTAATGTATTCATAACAGCCTGCTTTTACAGGTTAGTGTAGTAGATATGTGTGTGCGTAAGTCTGTGTGTGTAAAACTGTGGCACTCAAAATGAAGGCCAGGGCCCCCGAGACAAACGTGTCCGCTTACCGGCTTGGTTACCATGACGACAGGGGGATGGGAAAGGCTCTGTTGGAATTGCCATTAAAATGGAGAGCGGTGAGCCACTGCATGCCTGCACATGTACACAACACATTCTCATGAGGACAAGGCACTTGTAAAACACCCATGTATCTGACCACAGTGAGCATGTAACTATTACATCTATCGACATGCTAATACTGCGCTAACAGCTAATAAAACAAGTGGGTTGTTGTAATGTCCAATCCTCCCCAGTCCTTGCTACAACTACGCAACATAACTATAGTGCTGGGAAAAATGATTTCTCCCCTACAAAGCTTATTACAAATGATCAAACAGATTTTAATAACCTGACTAAATTAAAAAGTCAGTTGATTCCATTCATTAACGACGAAAAAGTTATTATGAACTAATTCAGCAAGGTCTCAGGAACCCCAAGGAAACATGAACATGAGTGAAAATGTAAAAGTCAAACACTCACAGATTCTAACAGATACTTGATGTCACAGCTTTATTTAAAGAGTTTTATCAATAAACAGTGCAGACTTTAACCATCCTGACTGTTTTCTCCAAGAGAACCTCGAGAAAATGTTGCGTTTTTTTAAAGGCCTCAAATGATTAACTTCCCACTGCAGATGTGCATTTTCCTGAAGGTCTTAGTTTTCTAAGTTGATGTCCACTTGTTCCCTCACAGATCCTGTTTTATGCTGGTTTGATTACATTGCTGCTTTACTGAAAAATAATTGTAGCATAGAATCATATTTAATGTTTTTTTTTCAGATTAAGATTCTTTAGCTTTTATCCTTTTTTTTAAGTTTCCATCTTTCTAATTTAAGTTGCTCCTTCCACCCACCCTCACTGCAATCTCAGCTAGTAAGCTTTCTTTGACTTCATACTTATTTTTAATAGGCTGTCAGATCAAATACTGGATATCCAACCTTATGTCAAACATGCCATAGTATTTAACCAAACAGAGATACTTTTGCTCATTCCATCAGAATGATCAGAAAAACGCTCATCACATTTCTTGCACAGTCACACTAAACCGTGTTGTTCTTCCATTGCACGTGTGTTTATAGTCATGTGACATCATGCTGAATCAAGCACCTCTTTGATGTGTTCGTCACTAGAGAAAGCATTAGCATATCATTGAAGAGCGTCATTCTGTTGTGCAGTTCATCTTCAAAGGGAATACAAAGACAAACATATTTTGTATTAATAAAAAATTAAGCATGTAAAAAAAGAGCTGACGCTTAAAATAGATCAGCATTAGGGTATCTGAGCTGACACTATTAGATAACTGAAAGTGAAGTGCAGAACTGGGGAAGAAGATCCACAAGATTGTAGACAAGAGCAGCATTAGTTTAAACATACAGGTAGTGTTACAATAGAATGATTTACTTCAACGTAAATCTAGGTGTAGGGATGGTCCAGTCAAAGTCCAGACCTAAATCTAACTGAGAATTTGTGGCCAAATTTGAAAACTAATGTGGCTATCCAATTGGATTGAACTTAAACTATATTCCAAATAAATCACCTTTAATCAATTAAAGGTGATTCTAGACAATATTGAGACACATGATGAGGGAGTTGGGTCTAAAAACAAAGTCGGAAATTTGCCTGATTTTTATTTGCAGAAAAGTTTTTGAAAACAAAGAGCCATTTTTCTTCCACTTCACAATGATGCATAAGTTTGTGTCCATTATATGAAATCCCATAAAATACATTGAAGTTTGTTGCTGTAATATGATAGCTCAGTACCATTCAAGAACATCATTCCATTGTGCAGCTCATGAGCATGAATACTTTTGCAAGACACAGCAATTTTCACAATTATATCCATCCATCCATCCATTTTCATTACACCCTTGTCCCTTATTGGGATCGGGAGGGTTGATGGTGCCTATCTCCAGCCACGTTCCGGGTACACCCTGGACAGGTCACCAGTCTGTCGCAGGGCAACACAGAGACAAACAGGACGAACAACCATGCACAAACACACACACCCACTCACACCTAGGGACAATTTGGAGAGGCCAATTAACCTAACAGTCATGTTTTTTTGGACTGTGGGAGGAAGCCGGAGTACCCGGAGAGAACCCACGCATGCACAGGGAGAACATGCAAACTCCGTGCAGAAAGACCTTCTTGCTGCAAGGCAACAGCTCCACCAACTGCGCCACTGTGCAGCCCACAATTATATCAAATACGTAAAATAAAATGGTAACTTCACAAAGCACATAAATTCAAGCACATAAAGTTATTAAGTATGGTCATATTAATAAAACACGGCTCGCATATGAACATAGTCCTGAGCAAAGAGCTGTTTGGAGGCAGAAAAATATGCCGTAATCCTAATCACAATTCTCTACTAGAAATGAACAAAAAACTGGTAGAGTGGTATAGTCAGTAAAAAAATCATTTCATACAGCTATGTTTTGTAACAATATTTTAGCAGTTTCTTAAATCCAGCTTCAGAAGTGAAAAACAGCAAGCAGTCATCCTTTAAATCAACAGGAATTATTTCCCTCTAATGTGATTGTTTCTGAGTTCTTGCAGCAGATTGAGTCAGAACACTGGCAACAACAGAATTGTGATTTCACACCACGGTTGGGCTCTTTCAACACGCAAATATTCAGGTCATGCAAATATCTCCCTGATAATATGTGTAAAGGCAGAAGCTTCTCTAAATAACATGGCGACAATAATTAACTGCTGCAGTCAAACTTTATGTTCATGTCAATTTGCGGCTTTACGACAACCGGCTCTGTACCGTGACCTTTACTTTAACGGGTCTGTGTCCTCCGCACTGACATGTGAATCTTGCTGCATCTGATGTGTGGCCGTTGGATGTGCGTCTCATTTGAGCTTGCACTCTGCTCACTGGCCCCGTACGTCTCTGAGAAGTGACAAAATGTGAGGAAAGCATTGGAAGGAAAATTTTAAATAGTTAGGAGAGAGCAATGATTGTGCATTCCATTATTTATTTGCTGCAGATATGAGTCTGCATTATTCATCCATATAAGAAGGACATATATGACCCGCTTTGCAATGAGTTATCTTTTTGGTGAGGATGTTTTTTCTCTTTCAAAAGGTAGGTAAACTTCTTTAAAATATATTACATTTAGATGCTTGAATAAAATAACATTTTATTGTTATGCTGAGTCCCTCACTGCCTTGGGCAGACTCCATTACTAATGCTTTGTCTTTCCTTCTCCTAGTCTGTGTATGTCTGTTTGAGTTGAGTCATATCGTAGGCTTTCAGGACTCTGAGTTGAATAGAGCAGAATGTCACATCTTTTGTCTAACAAATATGATTTAATCACATAAATAGGTAGCCCATCTCACCTTTTTGGGTCTGTACTGCACACTGAATGAATGTAGATACGAGTTCGTATTTTCCTCTGGCATTAGACCAGAATGTTCAGGGTAACTGAAAGTCCAGCCTAAGGCCTGGGTATGAGATGGCATTGGAGGATGTGATGGTTTGTGAGTTTTTGTATTCATTTATTTTATTTCTACAGTTATGAGAGCTAAAGAGATACATAAATGTATCCTTCCTGCTTTGACAGATATTTTTTGTTTTTGCCTTTTTGTCACACTTCATAACATGCAAAGACATTCAGAGTAAATACTGGAAGCAGTATTTCCTCTGCTTCCAGTAGAGTAAATACTGTAACTTTTTTTCCTTCATTTATTGAAGGGGAAAAAAAAAGATGATCCAAGCCAAGCTGCCACAATTGAAAAAGGCAGTTTTATCAGTTGATCCAAGGCTTGCCTGACTAAAAACTCCTCAATGTGGCTGAAATAAAGAAAGTCTGCAAAAAAAAAAAAAAGAGTTCACCTCAAAGACTCAATAGCAGTTGTTCTGCAAACATTAGCACAATCATCTGGGATTACAATTTTGATCTTGTTGCCATTTCCCTCAGTAATCATAAACAATAACAAATTGCTTTTTGCATTTACTCTGGCTATTTGTTAAAATTAGTTTGACAATATGAAACAAATGTGACAAAAAAAAAAAGCAACAGACAGAGAAATACTTAAAGCAGCAAATACTTTTTGCAGCGCTTCATATCCTCTGGGTTTTGAATGAGACATTTTCTGGGTCAGCCTCTTGGTTTTCAGCTGAGACTAAAATTACAGTTATTTAGCCCAAAGAAGCTTAAACTGTGTGTGATCTCAGTTTATTAGGATACAATGCTGCTGCAGATTTAGGTTTCTTATATAAATGTGAATAAATTATTCATGTTCAGCCAGTTCTCAAAAGCTGCGCATATGTGTGTGTATTTTTATCTTTAAAAGTGCACATCTTAATTAGTGTTGCCACAGGGCTCATTTTTGGCCCACCCTCTGCTGACATCATAACCCTGTTTGTTCATCACATGAACATCTGTTCTCATTCAGTGCAAACAATTCACCTCGAGAAATGCGATCCTCTTCAGACATGCGGTTGGTATAATATAAAACAGCATCTTTGAAAAAAAAAAAGAAAAACACACTTATTGACTTCATTGCAGTAAGCATAAATCATCTATAAGCAATTAACTGCACAAGGACATTAAAAAATAAAAATCTGATTATCATATCGCTATGCTACTGAAAAGCATAATTATGACAAGGCCTAAAAGGTAAAAGTCATATCTTTCTTTTGCACGAGATAAGACGGTGACCCAGCACATATAGTTTTCCAGTCTCATACAAAACAAAGTTGAATGCATCGTGTACGCTAATAATTTTGTTTCACAAGCAGCACTAATGTTTCCTCTAATCACTGTTAATAAACTGATGAATTCAAACTAGAAATACCTCAAAAGAGCAGCTTTTTTTCTGCTTTCCAGTTGCTTTAAACAAGTTGAAAAGTTGCTGTCATAACCTTGCTTCACTCAGGTTTGTTTGTGGTAGCATTATATTGCGGTTTACACTCATGCGATGCTTTTTTTAAAAGCTAGCACTACCAAACTATTAGATAAATATAAATATTTCTTTTCTTACACGGTACATTTTTGGTACATTATTTGTTTGTTTATACTCACCATTTTTTGTCCCTTTATGTGCCACAGCCCAAGCAGGTGAATGGGAGGGGCCGGCTTAGCATTTCCTGTTTAAACTGGTGTATGATGACGTCACTGATTGCATCAGCGGGCACAACCAAATGGAGGATTTTCTTATTTGTATTGTATTGTCTGTTTTCTTTAAGTAAACCTTTGAGTTGCCCTATATTAAATGTTTCATTTTGCACTCATGTTTATGTTTTTGAAGTTCAGTTATGTAGATGAGTCTGTAAATTAGATTAATAATTTTTGTTTAGATTTTGTTGTTTGGTTTGACCTATTTTCTCATGGTAAAGTCCAATGAAGTGCAGGTGTGTTGCCAGTTCTGTAAAAAAAATATCAGTAAGATTTTGGCTACTCTAGAGGAATCTCTGAAAAAAAAAAAAAAAGATTTTAAACAATAAAATCAAGGGTCATTGACAGCATTAAGACCTTCTTCTTGGCTCTGATTGGTTGTTTCTCACTGAGCTGTGTATTTGTTCAGATGACAGCAGTACTATAGGGAGAAGGCATAAAAGCTTGATTTTTATTTACTCTGTAGACATATTGATACTTTTAACAAATATGAAAAAAATAACATATGTTTTTTATTAAAAGTTACATACCTAACTTTAATTTACTGAATTCTGCAATTTTAAATGCTGGAACCAGAAGAATTTATTATTAAAAACATTATTGTTCATTTTATGTTCTTTTAGGATTTTTTTGTTTGTTTGTTATTTTTTACCGGTTTCTAGGTGAGCCTACCTGAATTGTAGCCTCAGTTTCCTGTATTTAGCTTACAGTTGTGGCTTGGGCTGTTGTAAATGAATATTTTAGTAATCTATTGATTATTTTTACGATTAATCGAGTAATCGCATAAAAAATTTGATAAAATAAAATATTGGTAAATCTGGCATAACAGCAGTGTTACTATCGGATATCAATATCAGTCCAATTTTTCATATTTGAGCTTCTCTACTAGCTACTTTTTTGTAGTTTAGAAAATTAACCTGTAACAATAATAGCTCACTTTCCAAGTTAGCCTGATGAAAAGTTACACAAAAATCTGAAATTATATTCAATTTAATAATAAAGAAGCAGGCTCACAAATACACTTATAAAAAATGTCTTAACTCCAATTTTTAGTTTATGTTTTCATCTTCAGTGAGTTTAATAGATGAACTCTCACCTTGCCCCATACCTAACAAAATCTATGTTTTGTCTCTCACACACTACTAAAAACTAATACACACACACACTAATAAAATATCACACATGCATACATAAAAGACTAAGATTACACATATAGGCTAATAAAATATAGACTCACCTTTTGTATGTGTGAGTTGTCACCGAAGAGGCGGGGCATCATTTGGAGATCAGATCGCGCATGCGTTGATACCACAGTGACGTCAGCTTCAAGTTGGAACTACACGGTGTTAGCTGCTTTTAGCTCAATGCTAATCCGATTTTTGAACGCTTATTTCGGCCAGTCGTTCTCTACAGCTCCTTCCTCAAGAGCTCGGCGGTTCACTTAGGGCTTACCCCGGCGTTAGAGCCGAAGTAAGCGGCCTTAGAACCGGAATAAGCCCTAAGTGAACCTCCAAGCGTTTGAGGAGGTAGCGGTAGAGATCGTCTGGCCGAAATTAGCGTTCATAAATCGGATCAACCTTGAGCTGAACGCCGCTTACTCCGGCTCTAACGCCTTACCCCGGTGTCAGAGCCATAAGTGAACCTCCGAGCACTTGAGGAGGAAGCGGAGCTAATGCCGGAGGAAGCGGAGCTAATGCCGGAGTAAGAGGAGCTAACGCCGGACGCAGCGGAGCTAACGCCAGAGTAAGAGGAGCTAACGCCGGAGTAAGAGGAGCTAGCGCCGGAGTTAGAGCCGGCTCTGACGCCGGAGTACAGACCTAAGTGAACCGCCGAGCGCTTGAGGAGGGAGCGGGAGAGAACGGCTGGCCGAAATTACCGTTCATAAATCGGATTAATCTTGAGATAAACGCCGCTTACACCGTGGAGCTCCAATATCCAACTTGAAGCTGACGTCACTGAGGTATCAACGCATGCGCGAGCTGATCCCCAATTATGCCCTGCCTTTTCCGTGACAACTCACACATACAAGAGGAGAGTCTATATTTTATTAATTTATATGTGCAATCTTAGTCTTTTATGTATGCGTGTGAGAAAAAAATTGTATGCGTGTGATATTTTTGTAGTCTATATGCGCAATAAAAACACTGTCTGGGTGCGCTACGAGGCAGCTGTTAATGCTACTGTGTACTTGTGCTAGTGCTAGCTTAGCTTTAGCGTCCGGTGGAATATAAACAGCACAGATGTAAACAGCAGTAAATTCACGGGGGGGAGGTAGAACGGTCGGCACTTTAGCAGTAAAAGTTCTGCATCTGGACTGCACAGCTTATCCACTACTGTGCTGTTGGTGCACCAGGAGTTTGCGATGTAGGTGCTCAGGCCTCTTCCGCCGGTTCTCTTTCCCGAGTCCGCTGTCCTGTCGGCTCGGTAGACGGTGCGGCCCGCTAACTCGATAGCAGCATCTGGAGTGGAGCTGTCTAGCCAGGTTTCGGAGAAAATCAAGCAGCAGCAGTTGTTCAAGGCTTTTATCGTGGACAATTACAGTCGAATCTCCTCCATCTTATTCCTGATTGACAGCGCATTGGAAAGGAAGGTGGTAGGAAGCGGTGGTCTGAACGGCTTAGCTTTCAGCCTTGCCTGGACGCCCGCCCGCTTGCCTCTCTTCCGCCCCCGCTCGCAGGGCTTCCTCCTCCGGTTCACTGCTGCGGGTGTCTCGGTTGGTGGTCTGATGATCTCCGAAGGGATGGAGTAGTATCCGATCGGCAGGTACTGTGCACCGTGACTAAGTTCTAATAGTTAAGTCCGACTGTGTTGCAGTGCAAGGTTGCTAAAACAAAGAAACATAAAGAAGAAAAAAAAAAGAAAACTACTGAAAAGGTTGATACTCCGGGCGCCGCCATCTGTCATGTCTACCATGCAGACAGATCTGTGTGCAATCTGCATGTTGCATGTAGAAACATAAGAGACTATTGTGCTTTTGTTTTTGACCAGCTCCTGTTTGGATATGTCTTTGTACATAGAACGGATGCACAACTCACTTTTTTCCCTCATCAAGAGCGATATAAGGTTAAAGTGCCTCTGGCAGCAAAATGCATTTTGCATTGAGGTCAAACGAGGGCAGAGTCCACTGAGGAAAAACTTGCATGCTGATGCTGTGCTGAGTACAAAAACCTGAAGCAGAAATGGGCAAAAATATCACAGCCCAACGATTGTTGGTTAACATGGAAAATACACACATGCACACACCCATACACGGAGGGAGCTTGGTACAATCGGGGAACCAGTGGACAAGAGAAAGGTAATTTCATATTGTATTTTACAATATGTACATATTGCTTTTGCTACTCCTGCTGCTCACTTTTAAGCATGTCTTAAAGCTACTAGCAAAAGTCTTTATGAAACTGCAGAGGTGAGGTTGTGAAAATGTTCTGCTTGAAATGAGAATGGCAACCAGAACCGAGCTATCTCTATGAGGGTAAATAAATAAACACAATGAGGAGTTTTTCAAGTTACGTTTTCTGAAAATGCTGCAGACAAGTGCAAAACGAAGAAGGAAAAAGCTGAAAGGGTGTGATGATTCATAGCTGATGGAAACGAACAGCTCCACCTCACTCTGAATCCCAGGCCTTTTGTCTTGCCTCACTAATCCTTCTCACACCCCGGTCTCTCTTCTCCCATAAGCCCACATCCCCGACAACCCTCTCCCAACGCTTCCTGCTCACGTATCTCCTCATTTCACGTCAAACATAATTCAGCTGCCTCCTGGTTCCGCTGCTCGCTCCTCTTTGACCTTCTCACTTATTTTATCACCTCCTTCTCCCCTGCCTCCCCTTCTCCTGCATCAATCCTGCCCTCTGGAAGCTCTGGCTTCCCAGCTGTGACCCATGCACGCTTCCCTGTGATCCTGTTAAAGCTTCATGTCAGCATTAATGTCTCTCTGCACATATTAAAGCAGACAGGCATTGTGAGGGCCTGAAAGCTGGAGGCTTAGTCTAGGTCTGCAGAGGCTTGTCTCCTTTATTGTAGTTTGTGTGATACAGACTCTCTTGCTTATAAATAAGATATTCTTGACTTTGTCTGTCTTTCAAATATATTGTGATTGTGTGTCTGAAAATTCTTCTCTCCTCCTTTGTCGGGGACACTTCATAACTATTTGCAGGCTTGTCCAGCGTCAGGACTGTCCTCGTCTACAGTCAAGCCAGGTACAATGCATGAATGGAAGAAAATGTTATTTTGAAGGTAATGTGTATTGATCAATAAAACAAAGAATCTCTGCTTTCTGAATTAATGCTGCTGTCAAGGAGGTTTAATTGATCTTTGCCCAGGGCGCAGATACTATCTAGTGAGAAGAGACGGGTCTTTTCATCTTCAGTGTCAAGATTAAGATCCAGGGTTATTTCCTGAAAAAAAATCCGACTGATACTGACAAAACACATTTCTTTGATAAAATGACCCCTTCCACAATTTTAGGACACTTGAATGAGGTGAAACCTTCCTTTCCTAGAAAAGTCCCCCATTAAATTTGTTCATGTAACATAATAATGTAGCACTTAATGCATTACTAAAATGTATTAGCCTTTCCCCTCAAACAGACACTGTGTTCTCTCTACGACGAAGCAAAAAGAAATACTTTTTCTCATCCCTTTACTCCCTCAAACATTTCCTCAGTATTCTCTTACATCATGTTATTTCATCATTATTATTTATCTTCTCCCTGTTTCTCCTGTCCACTCTACAGACTTCAAGGAGAATCTTGATATATTTCCTCTCAGATTTTAGGTTTTTCTTCAACTTTTCAAAGTTCCTTTGCAGCTTTTTGTTCTCACTGCTTATCCCCACACTGACTTTATTATATTTTTTCTTAAGCAACTGAGCGTTCCCATCCTGGTATCAGTTTGTTGGTTGCCAAGACAACCTACCGAGCTAAGTTATTTATAGCAGCAGATCAGCATGAATCCCACCCAGTACAGGAGTGTGTTATTTTTTTCATGAATTTGTTCCTGTGTGAGGCCGTTTTATCAGAGAAAAAAGTAATTCTGCAGTTGGTAACCTGTCTGAGATTTCAGCAAAACAAGTTACAGTTCATATAATTCATTATAATTTGGAGCTGCATATACATAACCTAATGTTGCAAATGTATGGAATTAAGCAGACAAGTTAGCAAGCCCCAACATCAGTGTAAAAATTTCACATTGGCACATTCACGGGTTCCACAACATCTGAACTGCAAGCTAGCAACTCCAGCAATAGCTCTCATAGCCACATTTCTGTATGTGGAGGCAACTTTCAGAAGGAATGTATTGCTCTTACATTGTTCATTAATGATATTGTGAGATTGAACCTCAACACAAACCTGCTGGACACAAACTGTGAGCTGCCTCAGACAGCCCAGAGTTGCTATATGAGGAGATTTGATATATCTAGTAGCCTCCCAGCTGAAAGCACAAGCTGACTCTCAGGGGGCCATCCTTCAATGAGTTGTATGCTTTTGCTGACTCCACCACTGACTGGACCACCAGTGATGTAAAAACTTAGGATTTCCAATGGTTCTGCAGGTGGAAAGTTGTCTAACAAGAGGGTTTGTGCAACTGTACACCCTAAACATATATATTTTAGTTTTTGCAAACCAAGCTAAAGAGCCTATAGAAATATATTTGTTGAATTTCTAGGCTTTCAGTCATTATTGGTAGAGGTAGCTACAGATGTTTAACTCTATGAAAGTCTAAGCCTCATGCCATTACGAAAAGGATGCTTGCATTCACAGTTTAATTTTTCACAGATTTGAAATAATTATATGAAAAGGATGCATATTGTTATGTGGTTTACAGATATTTAGAATTGTTAACAGTTTTATAGAACCTGTACAAACCAAGGCTAGTTTGAGTTTAGATGTCTAAATGTTTTCGCTATTTTTCAAATTATAAAATGTGTTAAATTTTTTTCTTTCAAGTTTAACCCAGCTGATAGTTTGTAGCTCATCGACCATCATGAAGTCTGTTTGATGGATCCAAGAACTTACAAAAAGAATAGGGGGTAAAATAAAAATGCAGGACAAGAAAGAAAGCCACAAGAAACATAGAGTGTGGTTGCGAAAAGGAGAAAATAATGACTTTGCTTGTTTTTGTTTGTTTAAATGAGATTTGGTAAAATCCGATGCAAAAGCAGGAACAAAATTACCGGTTACTGCTTGTTTGGGTTTCTATATTAAGGTCACACATATTTTATATACACCTTTCTCTCACAGAGTGCTGCAGTGTGCAGAAGCAAGTGCCTGACATTGATTACTGACCAAATTAGGCGTAAACACAAAGCACAGGAGAAACAAACTCAAGCTGTGGGAGAGCTTCTGTCCAGCAGCCGATTCAGCAAGTTTGTTGGTATCTTTGTACAAACTTTATAAACAGAGAAATAAATCAAGGAAATAAGTCTCTATTCCTCACGAGCACAACTTGAATTCAGTATTGGAAATTATTGTCTGTGTTGGTTTGCCGGTTGTAAGGTGGAATTAACTGCATTGTTAGTAAAAAACCAAATTGTAAGCAAAAAAAAACATGAGAGTAAAAGCATGTTTAGCATGTTTAGTTTAGAAGTAGTTGTATTTTGTTCAGTGTTTTTACTGTTGTGTTTCCAATAATTAGAAATCATTTAGGTTTATGACTTTTGCAGTGGGCTGCACAGTGGCGCAGTTGGTAGAGCAAGCAAGAAGGTTCTGGGTTCGATTCCCAGCCCAGGGTCTTTCTGCGTGGAGTTTGCATGTTTTCCCTGTGCATGCGTGGGTTCTCTCCGGGTTCTCCGGCTTCCTCTCACAGTCCAAAAACATGACTGTCAGGTTGATTGGCCTCTCCAAATTGTCCCTAGGTGTGAGTGTGTGAGTGCATGGTTGTTTGTCCTGTATGTCTTTGTGTTGCCCTGCGACAGACTGGCGACCTGTCCAGGGTGACCCCGCCTCTCACCCGGAACGCTTGCTGGAGAAAGGCACCAGCACCTCCTGACCCCATTAAAGGACAAGGGTGAACAGAAAATGGATGGATGGACTTTTGCAGTTATTTTTTATGGCTCCAACCTGCCAAAGACTATAGATGAACATTCTGTGTTAGATTGAGGTATTAATGTTGAATAACACGAGCTCTTAAAATTAAATAGATAAAATAAAAATTTAAATACATTGCTGTGTCTGATGCTCAATTTTACCAATGTAACATTCTCACTGTAAAGTGGTACTCTATGACTATACATTACTGGGTTTCTGTGGAAACAAACGGCTATAGATTGAAAACCTTTTTAATGTTTGTCTTCTTCCAGTGTGTGTGTGCATTTAGCTGTCTCTTGTCTACATCGATTGCAACCGAGGCCGTAGTAGCTCCTGTTATGTTACCATGGAAACGAGCCTATCGCTTGGGAGCCACCGAGAAACTAAACACCCTCTGATCAATAAGAGTCTTTAATAATATGTCCGACAGAGACGCACACACAGACACGCAAAACGGAGACACACTAACCCAGACTCAATGCTATTGCATTGAAGGAGCCTTTTATTGAGGTGTTACAGTGTAGGATGAGCAGAAAATAGCTGGACTCTGTTGAAGCTTACTGAGACACTTAACTGAGAGCTGCAGGGAGAAGTCATGGCAGTTGGCAAACTGCTGAAGAGGGAAATCTGGAGTGTTACCACTGTTAGTCTCACAAAATGTCTTGCAAAGAGGAGAGGCTCAAAATGACACTTCTCATTGTGAATTTTTGTAACAGAGTACTTAAAATATTATTAAAATTTATATAAAAAGTTGTGTAAAATAAAACTGAATAAATATTTCCCAAATAAAATATGTTGTTACAACTAATTTTCTATCCCTTTATGCCTCTATGGTTTTTATTACTATGCTAATTACCAAAAATTTATTTTTAATGTTTTGCAATAAACTAAATAGAAATAATACATATAAGAATAGCAGTAAGCAAAATAGTGCTTTTTTAAAGCCTTACTAACGGCCAAAAATAAGTAAAATATTAAAAAACTTCAATAAGTTACAATGCTTGGTTTTCAAGGCTAAAGGTGGTAGCTGTGAAAGAAAATCTTGAATAGGGTCTTCTTGTATTAATTTTGAATGTGAAAAACCCCATTGAAATGACTGTCATAGTTGTTTTATATAATTTCCTCTTGGTGTATAATCAAAATGATAACAACCAGTTTAAACACAATACTAGAATCAAATTCCAGCATTTAATTATCCCTTCTTTATTTCAGTATATTTGACCTGTAAGTCTCCATTCTTTTGCTGTTATTTGTTGTGTTGCTTCTCAGTATTTATGGGACTAAATTAAGCTGTGTGTGAAGGAATGATACATCAGCATCCTGGTTTATTCCACAGACCTTTTTTTTCCCTCCCTAAATAGGCCAGTGATCACCACCTGGTGCTGACGCACATGTGGAGGAAACAAGGATAGCCACTGTCCCTCATAGCAATCAACTATGGTCTGCAAAGTATAGGAAAGCCTGAACTTTACTTCACAGCAACTATTATCATAGTTATGTTTGTTGAAATTACAACATTACGACAAATGATTACTAAAGTACACACCAAAATTATCTATATTCACATTTTAAAATTCACATTTTATTTAACCAAGAAGTATGTGTCGCCAGGTAAAAACTTCATACCTGTAAAACATATTTTGTAAATTCTCTTTTGCTTTTATTTCACCTGCTGGTTGTAGTCCTTAATTTTGTCAGCATGTGGCGCTGTTGAAACAGAGCGGCGTAAAAGTACCGGAAGTTGAAACAAACTCATGTTTTCGTACGCTGGCATACTGACTGAGAAAACGGAAGAGGAGGACATTTTTAAGTCGAGACTTGTTGGGATGACCACTTTATGGCCACATTAGTAAAGAATCAAGATTTCTGGTAATTAATGTCCAAAATGTATTATTTCCCATGTACGAAGCTGAAGTGATGTTACTGACGGCAGGTCTTTTCGATTGTCCTTTTTTTTATCTCAGTTTTCTGTTAAATGTTTTGCATTAACGCAGTTAATAGCGCTGTTAATTCGCCATTTTGCTGAAGCCGTTACTGGTTAGGAGTTTTAAACTCGTATTAAGTGGACCATTTACACAACGAAAGACTATTTTTGCTGCATTTCTTGAACTTTAGTTTTCAGTTTTGCAATTCAGAGAAAATGTTCTTTTTTTGAGAAGAAAGAACCCCATTTTTGTTTGATGTTCAGCGTGCTCTATTTATCTCAACTTATTTCAGTATTCACTTTTTTATTTGAAGTTCTATGTGCTCTGTCAATCCCGGCTTACACGTCATACATTGTAAAAGTATATTTTTCTGATCATAGTTTGTTGTGACTGTGGACCAAGGAAGAGAGATAACGAGGTGCAGAGATACTGAGCTCAAAAATCTCATGGATGGAAGAAGGTGAGTCAGAGCATGGAGTGTAATGTAGCATGCAGGCCAAATCTAGATCACTGAACACACCAGTATTTCTTTTGTAATTTTTCATATCGGAGATGGGCGGCATGATTTCACTTCAGTGTGTCTGTCCCAGTTTTGGCAGCAGTGCATTTACAGTGCTTATGCTGGAAGCAGTTCAGGCTTTTCTTTGACACAATTATGTACTTTAACAGTAGTGGATACTGTAGTTCAGATGGAATTTTATTTATTTATTTTTTTATTAGTTAATAGTGTCAGATTGTATGCTCCGGACAACCAGTAGTTCCAAAAAAAATAAAAAAAACAAATTTCCCTTTCTTGTATGGAAATATGCCATCCTCTCTGCTCTATACATCAAAATAAAACTATTTTCACTTTTACTTACTCTGGTATCTTATTCAATGGATCTTACTGTGAAGGTCTGATATATGTTGAAAAATTCTGAGGGTTTCAAATCTGTAACATTTTAAAAGCTTGTTATGTCTTCATGTAAGCAACTAGCCCTACGTCTGTTAGGACTCATGTAAATCTTGTTTTTCAGTGGAAGCTCTTTTGCATCAAATCTATCACTTATATTCTCCATGAATTATGACCATTAGTTCCAGGAGCACATATTAGCTATTCTTTGATTCAAGTTCAAGTTAGGAAGTGGCAGTCCACCCTTCCTGTAGGATTTATGTTAATGCATTTTATATATTTAGGGTCATTTACCTTTGAAAGTAAAATTAAATCCAATATTTAGCCCATGGACAATTCCATCGGAGGTCCAGTTTTCAGACCACGACCCTATAAATTAACACGTTTTAGAAAGCAAGCAGTGCTGATAAAGCAATTTGGGTTTCCCATTATGTGGAACTAAAAATAATATAATCAATTTTAAATAAAGTCGTACACACTATGCTGCCCTGCTTAAATATGATGATCAGTGTAAGGAAAAGAAGACTATGATTCAGTTCAGCAGTCCAGGTTGAGCAATAACTCTGCTGTTTTTTTTATAGGTGGGTTTTCTCCAAAGAAATATGAGAATCTTACAGCCACTGAAATGCTTGGCATGCAGTTTCTTTTGAGGCTGCAGGTTGACTTGTATATTTGGACTTAAAAAAATCCAGGAGGTAGGCTGTCTTCAGTGTCAACACTTTCATATGCAGAGAAGGTCCACAGTAAAATATGGCAGTTTTTTTTTTAGTAAGTTTTTATTTAACAACAATATGTTTATGTAGAAATGAATAAATTAAGCATTTTTTTTATAACTCAGTAACTTGTTAGAAAAAAATTATAACTATGAATTGTTGAGCCTATAAAATGTAAAAAAAAAAATATATGTCCCAATTATTTATTTAGGTATTGAACAGTTACTGTGCTCTAGTGAACAATGAGATAATTTAAACTGACATTAAATAAATTGTCTGTCCCATGTATTTTGATAAAAAGGTGTATTGAAGAGTAGCTTAAGGGAGTGATAACTTCATATCACTCGTTTTAAAAATAAGTACGGTAGCACAGTGCAAGTACAGAGTGAAACATTGTTCATGTTTGTATGTATGTATACATACATATATATTTTTCTTTAGTTTTTATAATTTCATTTATTAGAAATAAGAAGAAAATCTGTTTCTTCTTATGTTGAAGAAACATAAGAAGTTGTGTTTGCAGAGCAACAACTCTGGCGTCTTTCTGCATTGAATTTTCATGTTTTCTCTGAGCGTTCATGGGTTTTCAATTAATTTTAGGTTAACTGGTTGCCCGTCATGTACTGGTGACCTGTCCAGGGTGCACTCTGCTGCTGGAGATAGGAACCTCCTCCCCTCCCCCACCACTGAAAGGATATAGATGGATGGAACCTCTATATTCGTACGAATTTCTCAGAATGTGGTTAAATAAAAATGATTTGTTAAAAAAAAAAAAAAAAAAAAAAAAGATACGATAATTTATGACCATGGCTCTTTGAAACCCAATCAGCAGAAGAGGCAGCCACTCCTCAGCCAACCATCCACCTGTGAAGCGATGACGCTTCATGCATAGTAAACAGGGCTCTTAAAGAGACATCCACTCCCCCCCCCCCATGCTAAAGAAACGTGGAGGGCTTCCTTTAAGTACACAGGGGGCCTAGAGGGCAGGCTGCCAGGGAATATATGGGACTAGACAGCCTGCTTACTTGTAACACAAGGTCCCTTTACAGAATTATCCACGCTCCGCTGGAGCCGCCTGTCCCCGCCCCCTTCCGTCCCTCCGACAACACACAGCATCCATCCTCATGGGCTCACACGCTGCGTGATCCACATCACAAACCGACAGAGCGGTGGCTTGGCCGAGCCTCATGGAGTAGTAGGACTACTAGTAGGAGGAGGTGGGCTGCTCTCGGCTACCTTTAGTTACTTTCCCCTCTTTCTTTTTTTTATGGAGTCGCCTTTTTGTCCGGAATATCGCTGCATCCCATAGCGGTAAGTGTCTGTGCTGCAGATGCTGAAGGGGAAACGGGACTATGGAGCTATTGTCTGTTGCTGAGCCAAGTTCAGATTTCTAATTAAAAGACAAAGCTGGGGTCAGATTTAATTAGATTGATCCAATAATTAAGAAGAATCGCTCACTTGTATGGGAATCTGTTAAAACTGCTGTTTAGACAGAATATCGGTATTTCACAGGCACCTGTCTGTCTTTACCAGCAACAGTGGCCACCTTATAGCGTTTATTTAAAACATAATTGGGGATATCCTCAACCTTGTTCTGCACAGCCAACAAGAACAACGTGAGATTTTTTTTTTATGTATTCTTGGTGTGTGTAAATATGTCGCCTCCGTTACCGAGCAAAAAGTGTTTTCAGCCCAAGAGGGGGGAAAAAATGTGGCCCGTTTCCCCGCCCCCCAACACGAGATCCTGGCCATGTCTCCTTCAGCAGCACCCGTAGCCGTGCGAAGACGCCGCTGATCCCTCAAAGACGGAACTCCCAAACCTATTAGCGGTCTTTATGATCGTTTCAGGGCAACCTTGAAATTAAATCAGTGTTGCATGTGTCATCAGCATATTCCGATTGCCTCTTCTTTCATTATGTTTCCACTGCAGTGCCATGCATTTACTGTAATGGCTTATGCAGGGGGAAGAAATTAATATATATATAATGTGTTGGATCCGCATTTAGATCCATCACATTTTCCTTTTGTGGAGTAAAAATTAGGATTTAATATGTTTGTAATGCGCCGATAAGGTATTTAAATAATAGATTAATTTTTATGTGGGCAAAAATGCATTCATTCTCGACTACTGTTATAAATTGCACATTGTGACCAGGAATTAATTGAAAGTAAATAATATGTGAAGTCATTATTACAGGAGCCAGTGCTACTTATGTTGAGTCACCTGCAGGATTAAATCTTGCCTGTCCATTCATTGCATGCCCTTAACCAACTGTGTGCATGCACAGTTGCACTGAACCCTCCTCAGCTTGGCTGAGCATTGAAGACAAGAAAGCATTACCCACCCAGAGAGGCAGCATATTTTCACCTTCCGTCCTAAACAGGCATCTTATTGCATGTGCTTGTATATTTACGGGCGTGTCTAAGCTCGTGTCTGTTGTGTGAGCCAAAGCCGACGAGTAATGTTATTCAGCGGCCAGATGGCCGGTAGTTGGACCATCAGGTGAGTCTTCTCCATGGCTGTCAGTAGGATCTGGTGAACGCTGGGCGCCTCTTGGATCCCAGCCACAAACTACACAAGTGTGCACCTGAGTGTGTCTCTATATGGCTGCTCTCATATACAGTGAGTGTACCCTCACTTTTCAAATCGCTGCATATGTTAGTTGGCATAGGGTGTTTAGTAGATGCTTGGATGTGTGTGCATTTTCCTGTTGATGCTTAGACAGCTAGCTAGGGTGAGGTCACAGTGACATAATTTGCCTAAAGCATAATCATCACCAAGAATGACTGCGTGGTAGAGGCCTATGAGGGGTTCCTACACAATGTTGATAAGTCTAGAAAAGTATGGAACTTCCTTTTATAATTGTCCAGGTCTGAATCAGAATGGAAAAATATTTGATTTAACTTCTGTGTCTAATTGTGTCTTATGCAAAGGTTGCAATTAACTTATTTTAAATGCTTTTTTTTCATTTGTCAGGTCAAACATTTTGATTTTCCACTTATTGGCTAAGTTCACTCACTTTCAAATATCAAAAAGAGACTTTATTACTATCTGATCTCAAAACAGCTATAAGTACAAGGTCAACTGCCGTTATAGATTTTAAACTGGTTCTAAGAAAAACATGTGAAATGGTGTAAAATGGTGGTGGCAGCACCATGCTCTGGCCATACTTTTTCTTCAGTAGGAGACAGGAAACCTGAAGGGATGCAGGGAAATATAGAATCTTGAGCTGCATTTAGGTTATGCTTAAAGATCTGTGATCTATGCATGTTTATTATGCCTCATATAAAAAATGTAACGGACTATTCATTCTGAATTTGTTGATAGAAATGTGACAGGAAAGATATGCGCTACTTATCATCACTAGTCTCCAGATACAGAAATATTAGAGGGAATCCTGCAGGACAGTGGACCGTCCACTGAGGCCGATTAAATAATTCATCTTTTGTATGAGGTTGCTTCCTCAGTGATGAATCATAGCGTCCACATAAAATTCAAGATGCATCCTGATCAGCTGTAACAAATTGCTTACAGAAACTGGATACTGTTGTTTTCATCTTTTTGTATTACTTGATCCATTCATTTAGCTTTGCATTTATGGACATGAAGCAATAAGAAAAAAAAATTCTTGCAATGAAGAAAGGTTGAGTTTTACAAATCAAGATAAAACAAATGAAATTCCATCTGCTTTCTTCCCTTTTTTAAATAATCAGATTCCAGTGACGCTGCAGAAAGTGACATTTGAACCCATCTCTAAAATCCATCCTGAGAAGGGACTAAATATTGATTTTCCATGCAGTCTCGCACCCATAGACATACATGTACGGGCGGAATCACACATAAACCTCCTCCATGGCTCAACGCTAGCAGGAATTTGATTACATCTAGACATGGGGGGCAGTGTTATTAGTGCAGTGGTGATGTCTCGATTGGGTAATAGATCTGTCACAGCGATGCCCCCTGGGAATGATCGGCCCTATTGGGCGAGATAAGACCTGTCACTAGAGAATAAGTGACCCTGCCTTTATTTGAAAACGCTGATACATACAGGTGATAAATCTCCTGGTGGGTGAGCTAGAATGGTTTTGCCAGATTTTGCAGTGTAGCTTACTGTTTAGCATTTCAAATTTGAACATCACCACAGACAGATATATATTTTAAAGTCATTCACTCATAAGAAAAACCTTCATGCTGTAGCGGTTAGTTAAAATTTTTATAGAAAAAGAGCTGGCCAATCATAAAATTCAGAGAGTTCAAATCTGCAAAGCAGGTGTAGTCCTCTGCATGTCCCTGCAGCACTGCAAAGCAGCATTTTCTATTGAGGGAAGGGCTGCTTTGCAGTGTTGTCCCCTTGAAAGTAAGTTTAGAGATTGTCGGGATCATTTTTTGGTTTGGGATAGTTGTCAGAATACCCCATCAACCTGCTGCTGACTATAGAAGCAGAAAAAAAGGGAACAGATTCTGAGAGTTAGGCTGACGATGTGTAAGACTAAAGCCGATTTTGTCTATGTTCCATTCAGATGTCTTTGCAATACACTTCACATGACAAATATACCAATTCACATACAGAAATATATAATCAAAAAGTGGGACATTAACACATTAAAAGTAATTTTAATGCATTAAAAATTTTAATGGAATTAAATCCGTTTATTTATTTTTTTTAAATGCTAAAGTCCTGAGCTGGAACCTTCCCTCTGTGTTTCTGGTACATCCGTGAATCTGATACACAGGCTGTATCAAAGTGATGGATGACAAAACTGCTTTTTTTGGTCCACTATGAATTTTTGCCTCAGAAAGCGATTTGATGGAACAATGGAAAAGACTATTGTTGTGTGAAAGTTGTGCAAAAAAGCTGGCCTACTACTGAAGCTGTTCAAGCCTAAAGTACCATCTCAATGCAAGGCATGTTGTAAATGTTGTCTGTGGGAGTAAAAATAATTACTGAGGTGCAATCAGAGGTTTTGAAAGGGTTCGCAGGCATTTAATTCTACACCCTGGATGTCAGCTAACACGTTTTACTCGCAAAGAGCTCATTAAAGAACAAAATGATAAAATAACACACTTTCTTACCTGAGAAGCTATACTTGGTGTACATATGGCTGATGGTCAGAGAGGTGATCCTGCTCAAGCTATCCAGCTGCTGTTACATATTGAAATCAAGCATCTGCTTGATTTGTTTCATAATCGTCTTCAAAAAGTGTTTTAAGCACGAACGCGGGCATCTCACATTCTGTTAGACAACTCTTTTAGAGAAAAATGTAATTGGCCTCTGCTGTTTTATTTGATGCATCATCTATCCATGATGGTCTGTCTGTCTTATAAAACCCTGCCTTTGAACTATCTTGCATCACAAAGTTGTATTGTGAAAGGATCTGTTTGCTTTAAATGCTGTTAGGGCTTAGGGTTGTTTTGAGATGGCTTTGGAACTTCCCTACCTCTGTCTAGCTAGTGCAGAGGAAGACAACCAAACTTAAAAAATGGCAAACTACTCTTTGACCCATTTCACAAACAGGAGCACGTGTATTGGTGTAACTTGGCATCTTGTTGTGACCGTTCAAATGCCACTCAACTTGTTAAATAAACTGAGATTTAACTTTGACTGGTAAATCCCATGTGTCCATCTATCTGTCATTGGTCTACTCGTGGTTTGGCAGGCCATACCTTCTTAGTCCTGTTAATGGTTTCGTGGGGTCTCGTGCTTTCCTCCAGCAGTTTAAGGTTGTACATTTTGGATGCTGCTAATTTCACCTGTAATGAAACAGATGTAGCCAAATATGGAATAACAGCTACAGATTCCTGTCACCATCTGATGGAGTTTATATTTAAAATAAGACTTTCCTGCGTTGCTTGATGCTCAGTGTCTGCTGTGCGAAGCCGATCCAGACTTGCTTCTTATGTGTGGCATAAAATGTTCAGAAGTTAAAAGAATCTCCACCCAATGTTTTACTGGAACAAATATAATTAAAACAAAAGTTGCAGCACAGAAATGTGAGATTTTCCTTTCTCTTCAGCTGGGGTAAGGAGAATGTGGATGTTATTATGATGATTCTGAAATGGCTGAATACTCAGATCAAAAAGCCCGTTTGATCTCACTATAGACTAAAATCCAGAGATGTTACAAGGCAGCATGAGAAAAAAAACTTGTACTGGATCACTGAATGTTTAAAATGAAGTGAAAACACATGGGACACTCATGGGAAGACAGGATTTATTTTCTTAAAAACTTTTAATCTTGCATATGCAGATACCTCTAGGCATTTTCTGCTTAGTGACATTTGTTGGGCTGCAAAGCAACACTCATTATTTTTATACCTTAGCAAACTGTGTTGCTTTACAGAAGCATATGCACAGAGTAGTTGTGGAACTGCAGTTTATAGAATCTAATTTCGCTTTAGCTTCCCAAATGTTACAAATATACCACTAATGCGAAAAGCTAATTAGGAGCTACAAAGACTAATTTGCAAGTTGGCATGATTTGTTTCTGTTGTCATAGCACATCCATGAGAAATTACTGAATTTGACAGAAGAATCACAAGTTTGGGTTAAGACCACTGACAAAACAGACAGCTGGGCCATTTTTAACCCTCTCATTTAAATGTGTATTTGTCGTGTATGTACACTTTGTGTACCTGCTATTGTTTTTACAAGTCATATGTACTTTGTATTGCAAACCAATTATGTAAAAACGGTTTTAAGATAAAACAAACAAAAGTTTTCTGACTTGTTTTTGTTAGAACAATTCTTCTTGGATATAAATGGTACTGTTGGACAGCCTGCTTACTTTCCCTCGAGTTGTTCCACATTTGTAAGAAAATGTATTTATGGATTGAGCAGCAAGGTTGAGTATGTGGACTGCATCCATTTAAAAAAAACTTGCCAAGTCCTATCTGCAAATCCCAAGCAGCTTATTCCACTATTGATGCTTGTTTTGAGCATCTGGTACACCTGGTACTGACAGTCAGGTGCCTGATGTCTTCTTCAAGGCACGCCACATATGACTAATCTGGGAAGGGCTCATTCCTTAATGCAGCTTTCAGCTGGTGGTGGGCAAAACCAAGTTGCAGCAGCAGAGCGGAGTAACACAAGAGTGTGTTACCAAGGTGGTGGCCTTAATGAGGCTGTTGTAGCTTTGTATGATTCTTCCATGCAATGCTGAGGCCCTTACTCATTAATGAATGGATAAAATTAGCACTATATCTTGTTTCTTTAAACTGCCAATGAACCAGTCCAATGAACAAGAGTCATGGTTTTGCATTGTCAGAGGCAGTGGTACAGATGATTTGACATCTTCCGTAGAAGCATTAAGGAAAAAACAGGCTTTTTAATAATATAAATGTATGTTGCTAAGAAGCATAGTTACGAGAAAACTGGTCAAACAGAAATTTCCCTAGGTGTTTGAATGAGCTAAGCAGGTACTTCTATCTGTGTTTAGCCTATGCAGAAACGGATTAATAGTTTGGATTTCTACAAACTTCTACAGGCCTTTAGAAACTGTGTGATACTGGGAAATCTTAAGCTTTGCTGCTCATGTGGATGTTTTCTTTTATATTTAATACCTACTCTTTTTTCTTGTATGAAAGAAAGAAGAGTATCTCTTTATCTCTTGTACTTTCTGTTTCTCAGTTTGCTCATCCCACTCCGCATACCTGATTGAATTCAGTGTTCTGTCTGATGTTTAACACCTTGGGGAGAATGGATTGGAAAGATGGAGGTCATCTTTTATGTTAACTTTCACATATGTGCATGTCTGTATTCTTTTAGGATGTTAGAGAAAGCTTGCAACAGCAGTTCTCTAAAATATTATATAATGGAAGATTGCGACTATTCTATCCCAGGGTGATATTTAGATTCTAGTTTTGTCAGAAGTTGGCTTTGTAAGAAAAGCACTGACTTTACAGTATGGAAAAAAATAATTCCCATGGAGCACTTTAAAAAGTGCTACAAGGGAGGATGAAAACTATTTTTAGCGACAAAGATTCTCTGTTGGCAAGAGTGTTAGCCATGGGATTTAACTGTTTCAGTCTCAGGAAGCTGTTGTGCAGTCATCAGAAGAGGAGGAAAGAAGCAAAAGAAAAATGAGATCTGCATATCCTGTTATCTATGAATCTTTTTCTCAACAAGCTGCAAAGTGCATATTTGCTATCTGGTGATAGCTGGAGTATTTGCGCATCCAAAAACCTCCTTGATTTTCATTGTAGCTAAATATCATCTGCTGAACAATTGGACTGTTTGCAAGCAATATTTTTCCGAGGCTTTGTGGTAAAAATATCAAGAAACTGAAAATCAGCTTGAGAGCTGAAGAACAAAAGACTGTTGATGCAAAACACAAAACACTACATTTAGGTACCAAAAAAGCTAATTTCTTCCTCTCAATTGTCAGTGGCTTCAAAAAATTACAGCACAAACATCCGAGTTTATTAGAAACATCAAAAAGGCAGCTTTGGTTCTGATGTTTGTTTAATGAGATGGACATCTCTCAAAAGATAAAACACCTAAAACAATATGAAAAAGAGTGTTCCCTTTTTCGTACCTTTCTTATAATTACTGAGCAGTTTTTATGCTTTTCCACTGATGTTTGTTCAGTTGGAAACTCTCTTGTCATGACCCTAATCTTTAGTTCCCTGCACAGATTATCTGTCAGATTTAATTTGGGTTTGGGCGGACCACTCCAAAATGCTAATGTTACTTCCTGTCAGAAAAAATATTTTGGTGAAATTAAAAGTTTACTTTGCACTTAAATCTGCCATGGGTGTCAATTTTGCACTGAACTGGAATTGCTCATTGTGGCACCCTTGACAAAAATTGCAAAAGTTGGCAACAAGTTACTGCGGGGGGCAGTGTGGTTCACTCTTCTCTGCAGATATGTTTTAATTAAGTCACATTAGATATTTTTCAAACATGAATGGTCTACTTGAGGTCATGCTACAGCATCTCAGTTGGACTCCAAAACTAATTTTGTGGGTCATTTTTACCCATTTGCTGGACTTACTAGTGTGCTTCAGAGCGTTTTCCTGCTGCATAATTCGAGTGAACTTGAGCTTCACAAACTGTTGGCTGAACGTTTACCTTCAGGATTCTCTGGTAGGTAAAGAGCAGACTTTATGTTTCCATCAATTCAGATTGCAAAGCAGCAAATCAGCCCCATGCCATGACTCTACCGCCATCATATTTAACTGTATGATTTTCTTTTTCTAAAATGATGCGGGTTTTATGCCAGATGTAATGGGATGTACAACTTACAAAAAACTCCACTTTTGTCTTTGCAGTGCACAGGATATTTTCCCCAAAGTCTTGAGGTTAATGAAGATGTTTTTTAGGCAAATGTGAGACAGGTCTTTATGTTAAGATGCAATTTTTTCTTAGTCTATTTCTTATTGTTGACTCTTTAACACTGATCTTAACTAAGACAGGTGACGCCTGCTTTGACTGTTGTTCTGGGATCTTTTGTCATCTTTCTGAGGCTTTGATTCACTCTTAGAGTAGTTTTGGTCCTCGCCAAAATGATTACTATAATTTTAGAAAAATCTAACAAGAGAAAATAACTGATGAGCAGTAGTTAAGTAAATGTGTGAAACAGTTTGTTTATATGGATGAAATGGCAGTAAGTCTGGACGAAATGAGGGCAGGAAGGTACGACGTACTTCTTTCATTCACAAGTGGCAAAAGTAAACTGTAGAAAAAAAATACTGTAGGTGGGAACTAGCATTTGTGGATCTGTGAAATAAGATGTTAATTTTTGTATCTCCTGTGGATGCAGCATCTTATACTTTTAACCTTAAATTGAAATGGAAAGGTTTTAAAGCAGTTGCACCAGCCTGTTTGTAAAAGCGCAAGAAGTGCTGTAGTTTAAGCAAAATGCAATTCTAGCTCAATCCAGGACCACATAAAGATAAGAATGTGACAATGGAAGGAAATTATTTAAGGTTTTCACACCCAGCTTCTGATTTTCGACTCTATGCCAAACTTGCTGTGGCAGGTAAACAGCTCTCAATCAGACATCATCTTTCTGCAGGAACAAAAATCAACTGGAGATCAGGAGATGGGTTTTCAGATGTGATATTTCTGCGCTCAATATTTCACTTCCAGCTCCTGCTGTCTCTGATTGGAGCACAGTCACAACTAGAAAAAGCCATCACAGCTGAGTGGTCGGGCTGCGGAGATACTGATGAGTGCTGACAAGTCCTGTGGGCTACTCGTTTGATGAGCTTGCCCCTGGGTAGACGATCTGATCTTGTCACTTCTGACTGTAATTAACTGGCACTGAATTAGAATAAAAATTCTCCTTGGATATTATTTTTGGTGCGTATTTTTAAAATGTCTTGAGGTTCCGGGAGAAGATTATTTGTGTTAAGCCCTTACCGTGACTATAGGCCCAATTGTTCTGAGCCGTGAGGCCGGTCTGCTGAGTGCTAAATGAATGAGTGTGGTGTAAACTGTTTGACATGGATTGTGGGCCCTTTAAATTTTTTTTGATTTGAATCATCTGTCACAGAGCCTCTGGTGAAATCATCATGTTCACAGTCAAACTGTCACATTCCCATATTTCTTCAAATGCATTGCCTCTGTACTCTGACCCTTGGTAGAGGAAAAAATTAAAATCAACCTACAAGGTTTTGTATTTGTTTTTTAACATGACAGCTCAACAGATTTAACAGTTGAGTAATCGATAAGTGAATTTTCAGCACATTTCAGCTTGTTTGGAAACCATGTTTAATTGCTTCTTGAGTCAGTATTGTAGATCACAGCTGCAGTTCTTTTGAGATATTGAGAAACTCTTTTATAACTAAAGTTCAGTCAGATTGGATTGAGAGAATCTGCGTACATCAATTTTAAAGTCTTGGCACAGATTCTGAGTTGGCTTCAAGTCTGGACTTTGACTGGGCCACACAAGCAGACAGATGTGCATTGATCTAATCTTTTCCTTTGTGGCTCAGGCTGGATTTTTAAGGTTGTTGTTGTTCTGCTTCCTGGCTAAGCCTCCCTGACTTCCAACATGTCTGCCTCCAGAATGACCAATTAGTCAAACATTTTCTCATCAACTCTAACTCCCCTATCCATGCTGATTAAAACATCCCACATCATACTACCATGTTTCAGGTTGTTTCCAGAGTGATGTGCATGATAAAGGTTGCTTAAAATGTGAGAATGTCGATTCCCATTGAGTGGCATAAAGATGGAACTAAATTGACATATATTGAAGAAATGATAAAAAATTGAACCTACTTCTTTTGCCCTGCCAACTTTAATAATATGGCTTCCAGTCAGAGCCTTTTTAAAATCTCACTGGTTGAGTAACTCTATAAACATTCAGCTTGGGGACAATTTGTGTGAGGTCACAGACTGTTGACCTTAATAGAAAGAAGTCTGAATGTTTTTGTTACTACCATGGTAGAAGACTGGGTTTTACTCAAAATCCCATGAGTCAGTGTATTTTTACTGGAGTGGCACTCAAAAGTGTTTTTTTTTTTATTCTGATACACTCCTCATTCAGTTTCATAAATTCACAACTGTCATCAATCTGGTGTATCTAAAACAAGCTCCTGCTACCCTTTAACTAAAGCTATAGTTTACAGAGAGGTTGCAAATGATCATGGGTACCTCATTTTATAAAGATGTATATGTAATTCAAATTGTATAGCACTATAAAAGTAGTCGCCAATATTTGGAGAAAACACAGGCAAAAAATGTAATTGCAAAAGTCGGCTGCTTCTCCAAAACAAATGAAAAAGACAATGTGGATTTGTGTTAAAGAGTTTGCCAAGAAGCCAACAGCAACCCTGAAGGAGCTGCAGGAATTTCTCCCAAGCATTGCTTTTTACTCCACGTGACGGCCTCCTATATACTGCAGATCTGGACTGGACATTAGGGCTTCAAGACAGAGACCTTTTTCTTTCAATAAAATAAAGTCTGCGGCTGCATGTGTTGCTGTCTGATGAATCCTCACCTTAATTTTGACTACAGTTCCAAAATGTCAGTTTAACATAAGAACAACACAGCTTATCATAAAAATAATATAACCTTAAACTTTTATTTCAAAACCCATTTTCTTCCACTCATATCCTGTAGTAGAATCTCTGCTTTAGTTTTGAATATATAAGTGGATGCCCAGTAGATCATAGAATGAATGAAGCAGAAAATCTGATTTTGCAGAGAGATCAGAGAAATTCAGAACAGGCTGATTGTGAGCTGATTTAGGTGCTTAATTATTATTTTATTGTGACTGGAGTTTCATTGATATGAGCTGCAGGTAATACAAGTAAATCATTTTAGGAGTTTAAGTGAAACACTAAAAAAAACCCTCATGTTGTAGTAATGGATATTTTTTTGTTAAAAAAAAAGTAGATTTCATTAGTATGGTCATTTAATTCTAGTGGATTTTTTTTACCGCAATAAAAAAAATAAACTATTGTTTCTCCCCTCTATTGATATGAGATGTCACTGAGTTTGAGGAGGTCATTGAAAGTGAATTGAGATGGATTGCATTGGTGTTTGGTTGAACTATTTTTATGGATTTTTTTTTTGTCTCTTTTTTTTTTTTTTGGTGCCATGCAGGCTCCCTCAGGCATCCAAGCCTTTTCAGCTTTTCAGGTGAATGCTTGCGGTTTCAGAGAACCGTGAGAGCATCATCCATAAAACAGAGAACCTCAGTTTAAATTCACTCGACAGCTATCCCCCCGTTTGATGCGTCCTTGAAAAGGAGAGTGAGTCTCCTCCAGCTCTGCGACGACAGCGAGTTAATGTTTGCACTGATCTTCCTTCAAGCGAAGACAAGGACAGATTAGAAGACGGCATAGAGAGGAATGATCCGTACAGGACCGAAGTCTTCCGCTGCAGGTTTTGTTTCATTGACACTTACAGATTTATTTTGCTGAAACTCCAGCGAGTTGCCTTAAGTACTGGGGAACGAACTGATTTTTGGCATCTAATGCAGTCCTGAGCAGGTTGGGTGGAGTGTTAAATGGGTTAGGGACAGCCACTTAGGGACTGATTAGACCTGCCAACATCAATACTGGCTGTCAGGGTGTAGTGACTGAAGGAGATTGAAGTGTTTAGTTTCAGATTGGCACGGGAGTTGGACGCAGTGAAGGTGAGAGGTTTTCAGTTAGCAGACCGATGGTTTCAGTCTGGAATAATTTTACACAACAATAATAATAGTAGCTGTTATTCAACAACAGTGAAATAATAGTTCTTGATGCCACTTCATAATGTGCTGCGGGCTTTTTGTTGCAAACAGAAGTGACATTATTTTAATATGTTTAGTTTCAGTTTAAAATCACTAAATACCAATATGTTTAAAAAATATGGTTGAATGGAATTATTGGGTTCTGTTTTAACAGTACAATGACATTATTTAATATTGGTGGAATACATGTTTGCTCTTTTTTTTTTTTTAAAGCAGTTTTGTGTTTATGGGACTATGCGTTCTTAAAAGTCTTGTCATAAGGCATCTTCTGACTGAAGTAATGACATGACTCTGAACTGGCTGTGTAGCTGATGAAAACCAAGTTCAATCTTTTATAGGACCAGTTAACAACTGGCTGCATACTGGTTGAGCACTGGAAATGCTTTGTTGCAAAAAAAAAAAAAAAAAAAAAGAAGTTTGGTTTAAGCATTAAACAACTTTCAGACACACAAAGAAAATCAACTTGCATACCTTTTTTTTTTTTGTATTGGTACCAAGAAACCAATTTCATTTTGTTGCCATGTTCGATTTTGGTCAAGGTCTGGCAGTGCACAAATATAAGTTCTGGCTGAATTGAAAATGTTTGTTGATAAATAAATATCTGTCAACAACTGAAAAGGTTGTACAAATAGTCTATGTGTTGTTGAATGGAAACATTTGCAAATAAATCTGTCTTAGAAGAATTACATACTCCTTTATAATTCAGATTTTCTTTTTTTTTTTTTTTTTTTTACATTTTTGGATATTTCAAAATATGCACCATAATAAACAATCTGTTCTCTAAATTATAACTATGCACACCGAAAAGTATTTCTTGATAGTCGTAAAACCAAACAGAAAAGTGCATATTTGCCTCTTGATTGCAAATTATAAGTCTTATAAATTAAGCTGCACTTAAATCAAAGGCACTCAAAGTGGCAGCTGGGACTACAACCTGAACTTCACCTTAAAAAAAAAACCCTGTCCTTTCAGTTGCTTTTTACAGATTGTATTATTTTTCTGACTTTTGATTTAAGCATAATGCAGATGCTTCAAATGACTAACCTTGTGTCCTCTGTACTCAGTGATTTACAGCAGAGTGTTTCAAGTTCCACTTAGTCGCGGTGCGTTCAAAGACACAAGAAAAGGTTATTTTTAATTGTCAGGCCAGTCACCACTCAAACCACTCCATCTGAAAATCCGCCTGGTGAATGGAGGTACATCATTAACTGTTCACATTTGAAAATACAATGTATCCTCTTTGTATTTTACAGATTTTGTTAAAGATTAAAGCTGAACAATTTCCTCTTCTACCACTTGTGAAATCCAAAATGAGATTCATGCCTGTACAAAGGGTATGACCAGTGACTTTATATATTTTCACATCTATTGGTTGTACTGGTGCCATTAGGTTTGTTTTCTACAGCAGAGAGGTTCTGCAGAGGCTGATAGAGCGACATAGTCTGTTCACTCCATTCATTATTCAGGATTGTGCAGTAAAACGACAGAAGCTCAAATTAGGAACTTTATTCCCTAATAGGCAATTAAAGGCAATTATAACTTCATGAAACATTCATGACCACTTAATATCGACTGAGGGTCACAGCTTTAAATCAAAAGTAATTACAATGTAATCAGATGTCTTTATCTTTATGAAATAAGCTTTTAAGAGCCATCCATTTCTTTTAAAATTAACAGGGACCTCTTATTACATCACAAAGCTAAAGCAATACAAGTCAGAAAGAATGCATTCCTGCCTATTTTACAAAAAAACACAATAATAACATAAAAAAATCACTCCCATCATTTTCGAATTGAGATGTAGTTTTGCTAAATGTAAGCACAACTGTTACTTTTCAGTTCAAACTTGTTTTCTTGTGTTATATTGATCTCAATTAAGGACATAAATTTCTTAGTAATTTTTAGATTTTTTTTTTCATTTCAAACAACTACCAACAACATTTTGAATTTGATCAAGAATCAAACATTTAATACAGCCTCTTGTCAAAATAAATGGCAGCCAATCTGTCTCTAACCAGCACAAATCCAGCTTTTTTTTTTTTTCACACATTCCCTATGCCCACAATTAATCTGACTTTTTCAAAAAGATGTGCTTTATTTTCTCACTAAATCCAGGAAGACGGAGCGCATCACTCTGGTTCTAAAATCCTTATACTGGCTCCCGGTAGCTCATAAAATAGACTTTAAAATACTGTTGTTAGTTTATGAATCACCGAACAGTTTAGCACCACAATACATTAAAGATCTGCTGTTGTATCAACCTTCAGACCACTCAGGTGTTCTGGTTTTGGTCTGCTCTGCATCCAAACACAGAGAACTTCCAGAAAATTGTGCAACAGCTGAAACACTGAGTTGAATGTGGACTAAAAACTCACCTGTTTAGAGTTGCTTTTGTGTCTTAGTTAATGAAACACAAACCAACATTTGATGTGTAAATGACGACACTTGGAAAAAATTAATGTTTGTTGTTTTTTGTGTTTTCTGTAAAGCACTTTGAACTGCTTTGTTGCTGAAATGTACTGTACAAATAAAATTTTATTTGATTTAGGAATGATGTCTTTTTTTCACACGTATAATTGTTTCTGTGGAAATGCAATTGTCACTTCAAAGCCTTTGGTTATTAAAAAAAAAGAAAATGGACTGATATGTTTACAGGCCACACAAAGTGGTAGTTTTTGGACTTACTACATTTTGCAGAGAAAAAAAAAATTGTTCTGCTAATCAGAGCCTACGAAGGAAAACCCAGTAGATTTCATTGACTAGGTGATTGATCAAATATTGACAGTAATAGGTCTTCTTGTTCCAAGTGGCACATCCACTTGTTCCCAGTGGTAGTTCTACTAAAACAGATTGCGATGGGTAGAAAGTGTGTGATATGATCAGATGACAGCTGACACTTGATGTTTTTTATGTCTTTCACAGAGTGAGCTTCTCTGAATTTCAAGAGCACATAGTCTCCTTGGAGACAAGATGGCGTCCCACAACACTTTACGCAGCTACTCCATCATCCCCTGTTTCATCTTTGTAGAGGTAAGAAGCTGTGTGTGGGTGTACGGGTGCAAGTGATAAGTCCAATGTATACGATTCTTAGAAATGTGATCACGCAGATGCATTGAGGAATCATGATGAACTGTAGCAGCCTTTCAGGGAGGGACATAACTTGTCAAATTCACATTTACTGTTGGGTTAGGTGGAAAACCTGCTGCAAAATTTTTTATTTTTGTTGTTGTTTAAAGGAGGGTTAGAGTCTGACTCTTTGCTTATACTGCATTAGAGAGTTGAGCACGATTACCGTGATACTGATTTTTTTTTTTTCTTTTTTAGCTTGTCATGATAGATCACAAAATACACTGTAAGCTACTTGGAAACTCTTGTGATTTGTTTCAAAATGTTATTGAAAGTTTAAAGCAGAGTATGTCTATGTCTAAATGCTGTTTTAATTCTGTCTAAATTCTGTCTCAGTAGTCCTGCAGTATTTCCTCCTTTGATGTTTCAAAATAAACAGGTCAATGTTAATACCGATCACCTTTATTTCACTGTTGGCCATTAAAAACTGTAATTGTTTTATCCCAACTCTCTAGTGATACAGAAACGGTATATATGTATGAGTGAGGATTTATGTAACTGCAAATGAGCTGTTTTAGGAGAATTATACACAACTTACAAGAGCCTAAATGAGCAGAGAAAGTGGAAAGCTTAATGTTTATTTCTGTGTGTGTGTGCGTGTGTGTGAGAGGGAGAGCTCTGCAGGCTATCCATATTTAATTATGGTGTCAGCTGAAAGTCCTTAATCAGAGAGATGTCTCAGGACAGTTGGCTTTCTTCGCCCCTTTCTTTTAATATTATACTTTCATTTGCACTCATTTGGCACCTCATAAATGTATTCAGTTTTTGCTTTTCTGTTACACTTACAAGTTTGGAATATCAAACAGACCTTAATATCAGACAGTCATAGCCTCTTTAAATACAAATGTAATTTATTAATGCTGTTTTAAGAAACAAAAAGTCTTTGTGAATCCTTCACGGTGTTTTGATTTGATCTTGTTCCTGATTAAAGTGGTTCTTTACTGCTATGCTGCGTTGAATTAGTGCTAGGCTGCTACCAGGGTTTGGAACCAGAGTTAAGACTCTGTTGGAAAAACAAAGAATTGGCACGAAGTAAGCAGTGAAACCAGTTTGTTCAAATTACTGCGTCAAGATGTTTTGAAGATGAGGTTATTTGCCATATAAAACTTGCTTGATCTGAAAAACTTCATCATGAAAAACATCAAACAGAAGACACTTGTAGGGAGGATAAATACTTTTTAATTTGGCTTTTTCAGTCATAATTCCGCTTTTGAGCAATTCTTATTTGCATCCCATTGTTATTATTTTTGACCCGTCATGTTACTATTGATGTTTCTTTCCATCTGAAACTAAAAAGTAAAAAAAAAAAAAACCTTAGAATAGCAAGAGAAATATATTTAATATAAATTAATAAGACAAATGTTTAATAATTTTTTGCTTTAAGACATTTCTTTTACTGCATCATCCTCTTTTGCTGTGCCTTATTGCTGTGCAATGTGATAATTTTCCGGTGTCATGGCTAGAACCTGACATTAAATGTTTAATTGGGATTTGCTAATTATGGCTTTGCAGTTTGTTTACTGATGTGTCACTGGGAAGGAGTTGAAGGAAAACCCTAATTACATTGTTGATGTATAAACACTTTTCTGTTTAATGCTGCCAACTACGTGTACAGGGGGGTTCAGACAGACATGATGCTGAATCTCTCCAACAGATCGACTTTACTGCTTGATAAGAGGGGATCTAAAAACTGATTGCAGCCACAAAGGTCGTTTTTTTGGGTTGTTCCAGGACCAAAGAGCTCATATCCTTGCTTTTCAAACTATAATTGGCTTTCTTTTACTGTTGTTTTAATCTAGGTGTTTATTTGTTTTGTTCTTTAGTTAGAAATTCACGTCAATGTCTGGTGTCGATGACCTATGTTATTCATAAGATTATTTTAGGACAAGACAAGCTTGTCTAATTTATTTGATTAAAAACAAAATGGAGCTATGCAATTCCATCTACCACAGTGATTTCTGTTTCATGGGAATAAGTAAAAAGCTATTAAATAGCTTTTCACTGAAACTCCTCCAAGACTAATAATGAATACTTTACGGGAGGATATTTTATGAGGTTTTAAACTTTAGTTTGTAGAAAATGAAGGTATTTGAAGAATGTCTGGCAATAAAAAGAAATCAAAACCCAGGATTTTATGGGCAGGTTCTGTCAAGTTGCTCTCAATGGCCCCTTTTATTGGGTACAATTACTTGCTAATACAAATAGCAAAGCGGCTAGTCAGACAGCAGCTTACTGGCTTTTAGACAACTTGCTCAATTTAAAAAGGAGCAACAGAATGGGAGAAGAAAAGGGTTTAAATCAATTTGGGCATGTCGTGGATGCCTTGTTTACATCAGAGGACAATGGGAAGACTGGTTCAAGATGGTGGGAAAAATTATTTTCAACCAAACTATGGAGAGTAGCATCTCCTAATATTCATTACTTCAAATGTGGACTGCTTTCCTTAGTTTTCTGATTTATCTCCAAAATGTACACACCTTCTGTTGGTTATTTCCAGCTGATTGATGCATAGTATCACAATGCTGAGTGCCAATATATATCAAATTGTCAGGGGAATATTGTTGAATCTGTGGATGAAGAATCAAACGTGTTCTGAAGCTAAAAGAGGATCTAAACCAGCTCTAAAAAAGTGACCGGCGAATGTGGATGCATGTTTAAATTTCAAACTGTGTAGTAGAAGCATAAAGTTAATTAAATATTTTAACGATTTCAGATAATAGATTTGGTTTCAGGTTAAAAATCTTTCATTGTTTCTAAAAATTGTCTTCTGTGCTGCAGGCATCAAAGAGGCCTTGGACATGAACAGTTAAACTTCACGCTCTATATCATTAATGCACACATCCATAAGATGGTGGATCAAAACTCTTCTTACTATCAAAAGGCACATCTGAACACAATAATGTAGAATTGGAATGAAAGTCATTCTGCTGCTGTGGAAGTACTTTGTTGCTCAGCAGGAAGGCCGACCCTCTCAGGTAATATAACTGCATGCATTTGGAGATTATAATGGAAGGAATCCACTATGTAATTAGTCTTTTATATTAGCATTGGCAGAATACTAATGTAACAGTATTGTAAAAGTTGCATCAGTATTTCAAACATTATATAGTTGCTTAACAAATAGCACAGATATTGTAGGTCATTTGTACTTACAATGACAAGTGCACTTTAGGGCTCTGTTTAATATTATTTGATCTAAACACACAAAGATCTGCTTTTAATGACCCTCTCTTCTCCATGTTGTTGTTCTGTTGTCATAGGTCTGCGTCTATATCTGCTTTCTATATTTTTTTTCAGGATTTGCCAGCTTTTCTTGGTTCATGTCTCTGTAATATCCAAAATCTTCCTTTAATTCCACAGCTAAAGCTCGTTCCTTTTAAATATAGCTTAGCTGTATTTAAAAAAAAGTATTTTAATTTAATCGTCTCTCATTTTCCTTTTTCTGTTTGTGCTTCCCTGCTTACTTGTGTCTTTGTCCTTTTTATTCTCCCTCCTTCCACCTCACCCTGCCTGTCACAAACAGAAGAAGGCAGAAGGATGTCTCGGTCACATGACCAAAAGAAAACACCCTGATTGGATACGGCAGTGAACATGTAGCTCAGTGCCAGGGGCTGTGCGACATAAAAGATGGTTATTCTTGAACATGCCACTTGTGGCACTTTTTTGTCTGTTAGTTAAAATCCTGATTATAATTTGCTTGCATGACGTTCTGCTGCAATGAAGAAACTCACACTGTCAGATAGAAAGCTACAATGTTACTAAAAAAGAGAAAACTGTTTGTTAGGAAGCTGGAACACAGGGGATACAAAGCAATGATGAGACGGAGTGGAAGGGGGGAAAGATAAACAGGAAGGAAGTAAAACATCGCTTATTTGACATGAATAAAGGCAGATCTGAAAAAGCAATCTGTAGAGACGGAGGCAAAACCGGATATACTCTGCATGAAGTTACATAATGCGCAAAGCTGCAGGCATACATTTTGTTAAAAACGGGTCAAAGTAGACTCGTCAGATTTCTGTTAAAAAACAAAAGCCTTAAAGCAGGATCTTAAAACAGCGTTATATTGTCACTAATATACGGCACCTATGAAAAAGTACTCACTACCTTGGATGGGTTTCTTTTTTATTCCCTTTTTAAATCAAACATGGACAAAATTCTGATTTTTTGACAATATATTACAAAAAAAACCCCTCTTCAATGAAAAAATAAAAATCTTTCTGTAAAATAATGAGAAGTAACTCAAAATACTTACCATAAAATAAGTGATTGCATAAATATTCAACCTCTTTGAAGTGACTGACCTGGTTTAGTGGTACAATGAGAGTCACTCATAGGAGGAAAGTTGATGGTGAATCTTAAGATAGTCCTTTGGTGATGAGACCAACATGGAGCTTTTTAGCTACCAGACAAGACGCTCCTCGTCTTGTCTGGTAGCTAGACAAGACGAGGAGCGTGTTTGGTGTTCGGAGGACACCAAACACAAACAATCAGCACAAATACACCATCCTCAAAGTGAAGCATGGTGGTGTCAGCATCATGCCGTGGGAATGCTTCTCAGCAGCAACCCCTGGGAAGTTGGTAATTGTAGAGGGTAAAATCAATGCAGCAAAACTGTAGAGAAATCCTGGGAGAAAGAAAACTACGGCTTTGGACAACATCTATTCCCCAGGAAGACAAAGACCTGAAGCATCCAGCCAAAGCTACACAGAAATGTTTTAGGACAACGTGGTGAATGTTCTAAAGTGGCCCAGTCAAAGCCAAGAGCTCAATCTGACAGAGAATTTGTGGCAAGACTTAAAAAAAGTCTGCTGATTCTATGAGACATAATGGAGCTTAAACAGTTTTGCCTGAAAGAATGGAGCATAACTGCTCCATTTTTTTATTCCACTAGTTGTACTTTGCAAACAGACTTTGCTTTTTGTTAATGGTTTAAAATAATATCTTAATCATTGTTCATTTTAATGGTTATGATTTCTAATATGGTAGATAACATTAGAAATAAAGTAAATTTAGCAAAAGCTGGGGAAAATACAAAAGAATAGTGAGCTCTGGTGTTGCTTCAGTTTGACATCAAAACTGTAATATCAGGCTCTGTAGTTGACAGGTTAGAGTTGGATGCCTATTTCTGTCAATGTCTTCTCTAGTCTGCTAACATAACTTGACAGTGAACTGAAAAAATGTGAGTTTGCGCAGGATTTATGTAAGATCTTCCTGTCTGACTTTATGATGTGAGGAAGTGACAACTCGGGTTAGATTTGTTTTATGCAAGTTATTAAAAGTAGGATAGAGCTGAGTGAGGACAATTTTGAAAACAAGGGTTTGAAGATGAAAAGAAAGAAGGTAAGATAGTAATTGTGCTCAATTTTCAATTTTACTGCCAGTCAGACTTTTAAGTAATTCAGTATCAGAATAAATTCATAGTTATTTGAGAGATTTATTTATTTATTTTTTTTAATACATGTAAAACTTGGGAAGAATTGTAACTGAGGAATAAGTCGGAGTGTTCTTTATTACCATCTTTCAAATAAAGTATAACTAGAAAAAACCTCACAATGTTTCTGGTACTCTGTTGGAAAAGAGTAAATAATTTCAAGCTTGTTTTGTGGTACAAAACCATAAATTTTCTTTGACGCTGCAAGCATACCTACACTTAATTAGGCAGATAAAGTGCTGCCAACTAATTTATTAAAAGGATTATAATCACTGTCCAATTTCTTTTGATAGCTTGCTAGCTCAACACCTTGTTATCATGATGCTTTATGATTAATAAACTATTTTTGGAATTTATTCCAAAAATGGATTCACCTTGTCTAGATACCTTGTGGTATTCTGTATATCGAGGTGCATGTTTTACTCTAACATTTAAAGAATATCTGTGGAACCGTTTTATGACTGCCAGTCTTTTCAGTCTGCTGCTCACTTTGCTAATGCAGCATGACGCAGGCTGAGGACTGAATTTAACAGACCTATAAGTTACACTTTAAGCTGCAGACAGACATTTGTTCAAGTGTAGAACTGTCACATAAAACCAGCTCATGAAGACTGCACAGAAAAGCGAAAGCAGCCTCCAGGGATTAGACTGCACTTTTATTTTCAGTTCATTGGAGTTACCACACTTTGACATTTTTATCCAAAGGTAATTATAGCACTGACTCGCGACCAAACGTGTTTTGTCACAGTTTTGTTGACACAAGAATCGAAGAGTCAGTTGGGAAAACAGGCCCATATTGGCAACTTGAAACAGCCTGATGATGCTTCTCATGTCTAGTAGCTAACTAGTTCCTTTTAGGCTTCTGGGATTTATAGTGCAGGGAAATATAACTAAGTGGCATTTTGGCAATATAGTGCAGAGTACATGGACAACAATAAAATGTAATGTGATCAGCATTAAAAAAGACTTGAGTTTTGAGTCTCTGACTCTGACAGTCATTGGCTGGAGTCAGTCAAGCTGAAAATCGATTTTGGTGACCTGATGATTTTTGATTCATCTTTTATATTCTGTGTCTTCCAACTTGGAATTTTCCTGTTTTTGATTTTATTTTTTGCTCCCCAAAGGAAGCTGTTGCAGTTTCGAGCAAAATATTTTTTCATTTAAAGCTCCATAATAAATAGTAACACATTGGGTAAATTTTTTCTTGAAGGTGCTGCAACATTCTTTACTTTATGTTTGCGATCTTTTGTCTGAGCCTTTTTAATATGCATTTCCCCTTAAGCCTGACACACTTCTGTGTTCCTGCAGTGCATTACATGACATTTTGGGAAGCAAAGGAATTTGCATTTTAAACTATAAATAACAAGCATTTTTGCACAGTCTGAGCTTATTTGCAAAGGTGTTCACAATCATGAAAAGCATCAGGGCTATTTGTATTAATCTGACATTTAATTTGCTTGTTACTGTTAGCTGTGGGCACACTTGTGACAATTTACTATCGGCATATAGACTATATAAATGCATATTTTTTTCAAATAAGCATCTTATTCATAGAGTGCAATTAAAATTTTTCAGAGCAATAGCTACCAATGTGATTTTTGTAAAATATGGCTTCACTCACTGCATCATTTGGAAGAAAATATGTTGTTGCCAAGCAAAGATTTGCAGAGACACACACATATAAAGTATGCACCACACACACTCACACCTGGACACCACAACATAGCCATCTGTTAAAAGATTGGATGTGCCAATGCAACACTGTTAACCATCAACAAACGTTTTTTTTTTTTTTTTTTTTTCAGAACCTCACCATTCCAGACGACTTCCTGCAGACTGTTACTATAAAATTAACTTTAATTGAAATACTTTTATATAAAAAAAAAAAAACAGCGAAGGCTTGACTCTAAAGATATCATGCTTTGTTGCAGAAATGTGCACAGTTTAAAGCAATCACAAGTTTGTTGTTTAAATGTTGCAGCTAATCATTTAAGATAAACTGGGAAAATGTTATTAATTTAACTGAGCCACCGATGGCACTTTGTTGTTGACTTTACAGCAATTCATCATCATGAGCATCAATGCGGTAACGGGGGTGAACAGCTAAGTTTTTTCAACAGGAAGAAACGTCCAGTAGAGCCAGTTCAATTTGAGAAGCATCTGCTATGGCAGGAAAATGGGTTGAGATGACAGGAATGAAAAGCTTTTGTGGCTCAGTTCAGGAAACTGATGCAGCAAAAAACAGAAGCCCTGAGCCAGGGGTACTTTCTATGGGAAAGAAAATCGAAGGGAGTTCACATGATTAATGGCAGCTCAGCTCTGTTAATGAATCATTTCTGAAAAGAGACAGAATTTACTAGAAGCACCTGGCCATGCATGCTTCTATAAAAAGACAAACGCAGAGGAAGAACAAAAAGTTAAAAGCTGGTCTGTAGTGGACCCATCCGACAACAGTTTGAGTTCCAGTTATGTCAGTGCCACTTCCACATGTCCTTCATCAATATTTATACATGAATTTTGGGGAAATCTACTGGATATTTTTAGTAAATTTCAACAAAATCAGATGTCGGTCTTATTGACCCAAGCAATTTCTGTAGTGACAGTGACACTTAGTGTTGGACACAGGTACTACATACTGCTTTCTTGATCATGCTTCCAGAATCACTCGGACCTCTATTATTACAATGTTTAAAACTGTAAATATGTCTTTTTTTTTTCAGCTGTCTGCATGCAACACCTTTTCTCTTCTTTAGTACAATCAGTGTACAGATTGTACTAAACTAGAATTAAATTTTAACACCTTCACCATGTATCCTTCTCTTCTTGCTTAACTTGTGGAGTGCTTTTGGCACCTCTATAGCATGAAATCGTCTCATCTATCCTGTTTGACGTTAACCCAAACGGCTTCTTCGATTGGCTAGAGTAGCAGCACATCATTGGATGAAAAGCACGACTGCAGCTGATTTTTAGAAACCTTACTGAAAGCCCCGCTGTGCAGTGTGGTGCGTCCTCTGTTCCACTGCCGGTCCATTATCGGTGACTAAAGAAGCTATATATAAACAAAATATATTTATATAAATGAAAGATGCCTGCAGCTGCGTTTAGAAAAACACATCAAAAGGAGGCCAGAGACAAAAAGATGATGATAGTGGGATAAAAGGATGAGGGGGTGAGGGAGGGAAGTGGAAACGGAAGATGATGGTTTGTGTGTGCAGGCGTGTGTGTGTGGGGTGGAAGGGGTAGGGGGCGGGGGGTTTGCATCACAAGAGTTAGCATGTGATCGAGGAAAAAAGGGGAGAGAGAGAAAGAAAGACGTACAATTTTAGAGGATTTATGTTGTTTTGATTCAAATCTGGTTTATTACCTCAGAGAGAAGAGAAGAGCGACGTTCAGGAAGCTGCCTCAAATAGCCCTGTTCAAGAAAACAGATTCTTAACCTAAAAACTGTGTCAGACCAGCCTTAACTTGCAGTAAAAGCTAACAACTCTCTCTTTCACTTTTCTCCCGCTCTCTCCGTCCATCTGGCCCCGACATGTTTTTTGTGCAGCTCGTCATCATGTCTGGCACAGTCCTCCTGGCCTACTACATGGAGTGCACGGACCTCTTCAGTGTGCACGTGCAGGGCTTCTTCTGTAAAGACGCCGAGCTGATGAAGCCATACCCCGGCACTGAGGAGTCCAGTTTCGTCCCTCCCCTCATCCTCTACTGTGTGGTCGCTGCTGCTCCCACTGTTATAGTGAGTAAAAAAAAGATTCTACTGAAGTTGTCCTGTGATAATTGTCATATTTATGGTTTTGTTATATTGGATTACAGATTTTATGCATGTAGTGCCTTGATTGTCTTTGTTTTGTTTTGTTTTACCACAATTTCAAGTTTTGTTTTTTGATGAAATGAAATATTTTAACTACATCTTGTATTTTTTAAAAAATATTTGCACATTTTATATTTTTATTAAATGGTTAGTATTATGTGTTTTCCAGGCAAATGGTTCCATTTTATAGCACAATCAGCTAACCTTCAGTTATAAAAAAAATGCTGTATATATTCAACATAACTTGAAAGAAATTTGAGTTCACAATTTGGCACCTTAAAACTGGCCTCTGTCTCTTTAAGAAGCTCCTACTCTTTCCAACGTTCCCCCTTCAGCACATCATCGCAATAACGCTTGTCAATTATGCTGTTTATGACCACTGCACTGAGATGTAGTTGGTGTGATAAGCTCAGCAAACGCGCACAGTTCCACCAGGTGTTTTCTAATTGCTGCTGCCACTAGTCTAGAGCAGCTGTGAGGAAAAGGCGAGGGGGAGGTGTGCTCTGTGAGGTGGAAGCTTAGGTGGAGGGTGCAGCTCCAAGGAGGAGCTTAGTTGGAAATAGTTGGTGCTTTGTGAGATCACACGTTCAGGCACCCCGGGATGGTTGCCACGGGAGATTAAAGGATTTCTCAAACATGCTTGGAAGAATCAAAGCAACTCTACAAGTATGTTTTTGGTGAGAGAATAACAATATAACATGATAAAATGTTTTCTTGAACACTTATAAAAAATCCCGTCACATTAGCCCAACAGCTCTCAGATGCTATGTATTTGAGAGTTGTTGGGCTCTATGTATGTATCTTGTATCTTGCTGCAGAATTAATAAAATTGTGACAAATTGATTAAATAATTCAGTAACCTAACTGCTTTACCTAATAGTAATACTATTAGCTATTAATACCATTACTTATTTCTGAGCAGTGCTCTGCTAAAATGATGGCTTACTCTCATCAGTATGCTGGATGCTTGAAAATGAGAGAGAAATTGAGCATATGATCTACTTTTTGATTAATTGGGCTGCTAATTATGTAAACACGTGTGGCCACTTATTAATGACAGAAGCTGGCTATCAATAGACTGTCTGCTATTCTTAGATATAAAAAATAAATAAATAAAATGGGATGGTGGCATCACAGCAAAACCCTATTCTAACACAATGGAACATTGTGAATTTCACACACTTGATCCCAGTGCCCACACACTGTTCTAAACAGCAGTGTATCCAAACTGACACACATATTTCAAAGACATGCCTGGACTTGGTGTTTTCCCAATTTTCTTTTCCTTTCCCATTTTTTGACCTGTAACACATGATTTTCAGTACACTAGAAAATATTGGAAAATAGAAAGCAATGCGACAAGTACTACACCGCTTTTAAAGGTCAGTAGATATTGAAAGTACTTTTAAAATATTCTTTAAGAAAAATTATAAAGTCAGCACTTTAACCTATGCAAATCTGTCTCTACACTGTTAAAGTTGTGAAACCATTCATCATAAAATAAGAAGAAATGAAATTGCTCTAGCCTGGTCATATCCTGAAGTTTGGGCCTAATCTTTATATTGAGCATAATATTTGCTGGTAATTGCAGTAATGAAGTGTGAAGCTTTACTCTAACAAACACTCCCACTGGTCCTTTTTGCTGAGTTTCTTTCAGCTATTGCACATTCCTCTTCCTTGGCAGCTTTGGGATACTTTCTGTCATTTAATAATTGCAAATCTTAGGAAACACAGATCCCATGTAGCGTTTTTGATCTGTAGGCTACCTTCATTTAATCTCTATCAGCTTCTGCTAGCTCAGATTATGGTAACTTGATGATGCATGACTTTTTATTTCTGCTTCACCTCATGTCCACAGTCCACTGCAGCCACAATATCGATGTGTCTATATTATAAATTAGTAAATTTTCTCCAGCTAATTACAGAAAAGAAAGTTTTGGTCCCAAAAATGCAAAGATTGAGATTAGCGTTGAACTAGATTCAATAAGGTTACAGATAACAGAGCCTATAACAAACCTCATTATAGACTGACTTTTGTCATTTAATAAAGTCTTTAATTAAAGAATGTTTCTTGCAAAACAGGATACAAAGAGTTCTAATACATGATTTTATTTTTAGATTGTTGTAAAAGTGTCTTTAATCATGAGAGATCTGTTTACTCAGGAATAAACCTAACCAAGGGGATGAAGCATTTCTTTAAAATGCTCACTGGTTCTAGAATCTAGAACCAACTGAAAACCTGAGATATGTAGAAACCATTTGTTTCTTTAAATCTGCGTTTTTAAATAAATGTTAAATGTTATGCATCTAGTTTGAATTTACATTTTCATATTCTACAGAGTTCCTACCTCATTAATTATTTTTTGAAAGCGTTTCAAATGACGTTTTGCATGGATGGTGTTTACAAATACACTTACCTTGAAACGCTGAGCTGTAGAGAGTCCAGTGCAGTCTCCCACACAGAGCCAGCCATCTTTATCAATGTGTTCAGCATCTTTCGGTCATTAGCAATGATGCCGCTTCCTCAACCGATCGTTGCACGGAAAAATTAATGTGGTATCTGGCAGCAAATGCTGATAACCAATGTCAAAAGACCATTGGTTAAAAATACCACTTGTGAAATTTGCAGCAGTTGGCCACCAGGTGGCAGTGTTGCTCCATTCCTACACTTTAATCCAGACATCATGACTGGATTTCTGTCCAATATCAAGACAAACCATAACATATGTTTTTTTTTTTTGTTGTTGTTCTTTGATTAATTTCTCCAATTTTAAAGTGATATGTTAGTCAAAGTACACCACATACATTTGCAAGAGTGTGTTATGCAAGTGTATTAACATTGTTTAAACTGGTGGCAATATTAAGCTTGATATGGATAAAAAAAATTCTTCAACTTGAGGTTGTCTATCTAAAATATATGAATTACTATAAAGGAATAATACAACACATTTTCACTTTTTATTTCATTTCATCAATGTTGTTTTTGGGATTAAAAAAAGTTTACTTTTTGTGTCTTTAGTAAATGTTTATTGCATCATGAAAGAAAAAATAAATAAAAACACCCACATGTTATGTTACGATAAGTAGAGATCAATTGTGAAACAGATTGCACTGCTTATTCTCGGTCCATCTTTTTAGCTCTGACATAACCAAGCATATAACTTTTCAAAAATTGGTGCAGATCTACAAAGAGTGAAGACTGAATGCGGTAACTCCTTGGGTCGGCTTGGCAATTTAACGGAAAGAATTATATATCTGGCTGGCAATAGTGTGCTGTATGTGGTGGTGGTATGTGAAGCGCAGCCACTTTATTTTCTGTGGAGAAAATAATTGTTTGTGTGTCACTGATATGAGGAGCTTCTTCAGCACCCTTGGGCTTACTTCAGAGACTCTGTTTAGGATTTAGGTTTTTTTGTTGTTGTTTTTTTTTTTAAAAGAAAATATATTTTTTATTTCTATTCAAGAGTAAAGAATTAAATTCTTCCTTTATTTAAATATTTATAAGTGACCTTTCTGCTAATAGTGCTTAAACCTCAGTACAAACAGAGTTTGTACAAAAGTCTGAATGTGAGATTTGATAGAATGATTTTACAAGTCGTCTTAAGAAGGACAAAGAAAATAAAGTAATAAAACATATTTCAGACTATTGCCTAACCCACTGTCAAATGCATGCATCTGTCCGCCCGTCCGTTTGTCCCTCCACTTACCAGTTAGCTCATTATCTGCTTTCCACCTGCTTTTCTAAAAACCCGTTATACTTTTATTATAACAGGTTTTTAGATCTTTCAAATTTAAATACAGTCTACATTAGAAAAATATCTGCCATGCAATCACACGGAAGATGTTTAGTCTTAAAAGCCCTGAAAGATGTTAAAGTCTGTATTTATGACATACAAACGGTGCAGAAAGCTTCAAAACATATCCTTTATACAGTTTCTGTGAAATTGTATAAACATAATTGTGGGACACTTTGTATCAGCTTTTCAAGAAGAAGTGTTTTGTTTTACATTTTCTATCCAGTACTATTTTTTTTTATTAATCTTATGTTTTAAAGCCCGCTAAGGAACGATGAACATGGTGAATATTTATTTGTACAGTTTGTCAGGTTTCACCTCGTTCTCAGCAGTCATCCGCCGCACTCATTTCAAAGTATCCAGAAGCATTTAATCATGATTGTAATTGTTAAAGCTGTCTGATTCCTAGACACACACCACCTGTTCTTTTACAATAAGATATTACTGTCCATATGCTTCTTTGTGTCTCGAGCGTTTATAATTGCTCATTGTCATTATCTGTTTGATGCTTTAAAGGTCCTAGAAAGTGCTGCTGTGGATGTGCTTCTCTAATGTGCCATTGCAATCCTTGTGCCACAAATAAAACGCATCATGTCGCTTGAGTTTTCTGCCTAAAGCTAAGTGTTACTATGAGTCAGCACTCCACAATGCATCTTGTATTGATCCTCTCAGATAGTTTTCATCAGTGTCACAGTTCTTTTTTGCTCTGAAAGTGAATGTGTTTTTGGTTTTAAATAAAAATTCCTCATTTGTATTCTGAAACTTCTTATTACTGATTTCTCTATCATTTTTTTTATACTTCTTTCATCCTTCCCAGCTATTTGCATGAAAAGGCCCCTTAGCCATGCATGAATACTTTTTAAGTTGTGCCCCCTGTGTGTTATAATAGTGTATAGATCGAACCTGAGGCTGTACATTTAAATTCGTTTCCACTTGTCTTACAAAACAAAGAAGCAGCCAATAAAAATGAACAACGACAGGGCTGAGATGCTAGCCAATTAGTACAGACACAGTAATTTAAGCAGAATTTTCCACATGGCTGGACCATTGAGGATCTGTGGAGGTTACATAGGTCGAGTTCAAGCAGTAGTCTATAAAACTTGTTCAGTCGTGAAGAAGTGTCTGAAACTCAGTCCAGTCCCCTTCGGTGCCAAGACAATGATGGATAGAATGGTGTTTTCATGGAAAAATGCAGGTACAGCAGAAACACAGTTGAAATTTTTGAGAAAGCAGTGATCCCATGACAGCCATTCCCAGTATGGGAATGGCAGTGACAGTTTATTTTTTGATCCTTGTCTATTTTTGGAAAAGAAATTCTGTATATTTTTCTGCATACCCTTTCCATACTTAAAGTCACCTGAATCAACTGGCTTACAGCATATTTTGACATTTTTTTTCCGCCTTGTGCAATGTAACAACATGTAAACAAGTCTATTCCTATTGTGGATTATTGAAAAAGGTATAAATAATTTTCCGCATGACATATTTACATTTTGATCAAATGTAAATAAAATTATTAACATATCTTTTTTCAAAACTGATCTATCCCGTTTTATTACTTTATTTTAATAAAAATAATTTTAAATCTAAATCTCCTAACATTTTTGGCTTAACTGTACCAGAATCAAATTAGTACCACAGTAAGTCGTCAGCAGAAATTCAACTCATAATGCGGGCAACATGTCTCCAAAAAAATGAAACAAAGTGAAATGCTTTTTATTTTTATGCATATAGTACATTAAGAGTTTCTACGTTTAAAATTTATGAATTAGCAAACAGTTCCCACATAAACAAGATGCTAACTGTGCAGCAAGCAGCTTGCCAACTTCTTCAGAAGAAGCAGAAGTTTGATTTATTGTGGATTTAATTAATTTTGACAAGTAGAGCTCCTTACTACAGCTAATTAATATTGATTTCCTAATTAGGTCATTTGCCATGTTGTTTTTCTGTGATAAATTCAGCTTTAGATATTTTGTAGCATATATTTAGTGTCTATATGTCAGAAATACACATTATTTTGGACTATTACTCATTAACCCTAGAGATATATATAGTTATATATAAGAATTAACCACAGGCCCTTTTTAACGTTGGAACTGAATTTGAAATGCCGTAGTTGAAACTGTCAATGAGTAAAAGCTTCTTGTCTTCAGTGGGCTGAAGGCAACAGTTCTGCACAGGAAATGGACAAACTAGATACAAACTGAATTCAGCATAGAAATTTGATCAAATTAAACATTTCACAACCTTAAAATACCGCACACTAAAATTCTGTATATATTTATTTATACTTTTTTTTTTTTTTTGCTACAAAAATGCTGTTTAACCTTTTCATTTTCTGCTCAAACATCATTGTGTCAGTTGAACTCAGAGTTGTTCCTTGGAGTCCGAAACGATTTGTGCCGATGGTCGTTTTCAGTCAGTTTCCATGACATTTCTAGAAAGGAAAGGGGAGTTAACATTGGATGTAACAATGCAATCATGCAGTCGTACCTAACCTTTACAGTAGGGAAGCAGACTCCAGTGATACAGATACTTTAAGGCAAGATGTGGCTGTTTGGAAATGTTAACATCACCAGCTGGAAATAACAAACTCGTGTGCCAAGTATGAAGTACTAAAATGCTTAGAGGACGATTCCACTAAAGTTGTTGTTGGTGCTTTTTGTTAATTCTCAAGCGACGCAGAATCATAAATATAATCAGTTTTTTGGGGGGTTTTTTTGAGTCATGATTCATAACATGAGTGCTTCATGTAGGCTTGGCAATGGTTTTCTGTACAATTCGCAAGAAGTATTTCTGACTTTTAAACTTTTCCATATTTTACTGTCTTGCAAACACAAATTTCACTGGATCGTATTAGTATTTGATGTGATAGATCGATACAGAATAGCGCATATTTGTGCAAAGGCAAATATAAAATTATACATAAACTTTTCCCCCTCTACTCCAATACCCCTAAATAAAATCCAGTCCCCCATATGTGCTGTAAAAGTCACTGTTTTATAATAAGGAGTTGGTATAAACCAGTGGTTTGGTTGTGTGAAAACCTAAATAAAACTGAGAAACTTTGGTAAGATTTAAAACCTGCTGTTCATAGACACACTCTGTCCAGAAATAAGCTATGAGTTTTTTTCCCAGGAGGAGCAAAATGTTCAGTTTCTATGTTTCCAAACTTACGAAATAATTCATAAGAATTGAAGCTGTAATAAAAGCAAAATGTGGTTCTGAACAAAAATGCAGTTCATACTTGCACAATTTTTATTAATTAAAGATCTTGAAAACCATATTTAATTTTCCTTCTACTTTCCAGTTATCCATTACTTCGTGTTGACCTGTGTAATAAAATCCATTGAAGTTTGTTTTTTGCATGGCATTGAAATGTAAAAAGTCCAAGGGATGTGAATACTTTTCCTAAACTTTCTAGATTTTTAGGGGCGTTTTTATTTATTTATTTTTACCAGCATTCACACGTCATTTCTTTCTTGCAGATGGAAGAAAACATTCACAAGACAGAGAGGTGGAAAAAAAAAAAAAAGCAAGTGTCCTGCGGCGCCAAACAAACTCTTTTAGAAAACAAACAAATAAAATAGCAAGGCTACAAATTTTGAGCTAATATGTAATAACTGCATCCACAGCCTCCTTTTAAAACACACATATATTCTGTAAGAGCATGCACCACCCAAGGCGGCATTCAGCAAGTTCCATTTTGTGTGTCCAGCAGCAGTTTCTCCATTAGACCTGATGTAATGTTCGCTCCATAATGGACCTGAAGAAAGGCTGCATTGGAACACACTCGTTTATGAACACAGGCCAAGCCGGGACAAAATGTCTCGATGATTTTTCATAGCATGCCAAGAGTTTTGCTCTTTGTTTAGCCTTGTTTGTGTCCCTTTCTGTTTGCCTCTTGACCTTTGAGTCTCTGTTTCCTTCCTTTGGCTGTTTTCTGAACTCATGCAGATCTTCATCGGGGAAGTGTCCATGTACGTGATGAAATCAACAAGGGAAGCTCTCCTTGCCCAGGAGAAAACGATAGTGACAGGAGACTGTTGTTACCTCAACCCGCTTATTCGCCGCATCATACGCTTTATAGGTAAGAACATCGGCACGTCTCGTTGTCTGAGTCCATTCGTGTCAAGGGTTAGCGGACGGCATCTGCACATGTTCTTGTTCAGCAAACTTTGCTTGTACAAACACATTCAGTTTGGAAGTAAATCGCTGTAGTTAAGATGCATCAGATTTGGAAAAAGGTCAGTTAAGGAGTACAATTATGAACAGTTCCTTGCAAAAACCTTAACCTTGTCTTAAAAGTGTTCAGCTTTTAAAGGGAATAATTTATTTACCTGAAACGAGTGTCAGGTTATAGTAATGGAAGTAATTATGAATAAAAACTTTATTTACCTCAAGGCTTCGGGCTTTATTTTCTTATTTCTCTTTTACTTAAATACTTCTATTAAAAATAAAATAAATTACACATAGCAAAACCTCACCTAACCAAAGTATAATACCTGCCCATGTAACATATATGCTCAATATACTTTGCAGTTCTTTTCCATGAATTGATTGGATCAATGTGGCGTTGAACGGCGGTGATCAGCATATGCCACTGCTGCGGTGTGTTTGAGTTGTTGAGTTTAGAGTACACGCCTCGTTAATCTCCCCCAGCAATTCTCTTAGCTACTGTTATCCCTGTTACTTGTGCAACTTTTTCTACCACAGTTTTTCCTCCCACATAACTTTCCACTGATATGTTTGGATACCGCACACTGTCTATTGGACAACTTGCAACATCAGCACTCTCTGCCATGATTTGGTAGGCTATAAAATGGATATAACAATGTTTTTGTGTAAAAAATCTTTTTTAAGGTTTTGGGTTTGTGTAATATTCAATTTACAAAAACATAAAAAAGAATTTGGGGTATTTACTCACAATAATACAAGTAAAAACCTGAAGCATCTTTCTGGACTGGTTTCAATTCCAAATCAAATTACCTAATTAAAATGCTTTATATTTTCATTAATATACTTTTCCCTATACGTAGCTGCAGAAAAGTTAATACTAGTTAAAATATTGTCAGTATTTAAAAAACAAATTATGAAAAATACTCGTTATTATTATCTAAATAGTTGCAGTGAACGTGTACACAATTATCTAGCTTTGAACTGCTTTTTGCATCTTTAATGGTATTTAGTTTCAATAAATTATATCTCTACTGTTCTACTTTCTTTATTTCAGCTCTAAGATTTAGCAAAACTCTGCCATGTGATTGAAGATCTTTTGGATTTTCCTTGTACTTTTCAAACCATATTTCTTGCCCTTTAAATAACACCCCTTCAATTAGCTAACCAGTCCTGAAATACTCTCCAGACAGGTCACTTAAATTATACTTCCATCTTTTTTATTGAGTAATTTCTCCGATTTAAAGGCTCACTGAGGCTTTTCGGCTCCTATTCTCTAACCCTCCCATGTGCTCCCCTCTCGCGCTAATCCCCTTCTCTGTTTCCCCCGATGCCCTTCACACAGTCCCCGTTCCCCTCGCAGACACCCCTTCACACACTCATACACATGCGCTGAGCAACCACCCTACACCAAAAGCCTGGATGACAATACAAAGGACAGTAATTTCATGGCTAAGCAGGCCAGATAATCAGCAGCCATATTACACAGCAAACGGAAGACAGACACAGACACTGGTCAGGGTTGGTGGGCTGAAAGTGTCGGTGCAATCATTCATATTAAATCCTGATTTTTTTTTTTTTTTCCCCCTTCTGTCTCTGTTTTCTTCTCATTTTTCCTTTTTGCTAATAGAACATATTTCTTCTCTCTTTTTTTTATGATGCATTTGTAAATGCCGATAGCTAGATTAAAATAAATGCCCCGTCTCTGTTTGATCACCTCCATATTGCACCTGTTAACCAGGAGAATGAGTATTTGCATTCACTGGTCTGCTTCAGTGTTTCTTCATTCAGAAAACACTGCGGCGTATTCAGTGGAGCGATTATGCAGTTCAAATCCAAGTTCTCAATGAAAAAGCTCCCCACTGATACGTAGGCGCACCGATTTTTACGAGAAGTAAGCCCTATGCATGCAGTCTTAGTTTAGCTAATCTCTGTGCATTCTGAGGCATCCTTGCCAAATAGATTAGTGTAAGTGGAGACTGTGTGTTAGCAAAAAATCATCTCACTAAGGTTACACAGGGTTCCCAAACAGTCTGGAAAATTACAGAATTGAATTAAACGTTTTCCAGGCATGAATACACACAGAAAAACCATTAAAACTGTTAAAACTATATGAAAATTTTTATATTTACAGACTTTATTATTACCCATCTCATTATCTAAAAGTTCTGTTTGTTCCTACTATTGTAGAAGTATCTGCAATGAAATTCAGTGCAAACTTTTGGCTAGAAAGGCTAAAAATTAATCAAATTTAGGTGAAGAAAAGCATGAAATGTAAATGTGAAAAATGCAAATGCTAATAATGTTTTCCAGACCCTGATGTGCATTTGGAGCTCATCTGGTGGTTCTGTGGCTTGGACAGTTAGAGCCCAAATTAACTCAAAACAAAACTGATGCAAATGCTGCTAAAGTTTGTTTCATTTTGCTTTAGTTCCGTGAGTTTTTACACGCTCGTATCTGCTCCCGTCTCCCAGGTGTGTTTGCATTTGGCCTGTTTGCCACAGACATCTTCGTCAATGCAGGCCAGGTAGTGACTGGAGGCCTCTCGCCCTACTTCCTGTCTGTCTGCAAGCCCAATTACACCGGCACAGAGTGTCGGTTCAATCACCAGTTTATTGTCAACGGAAACATTTGCACTGGGAATCCCATTGTTGTGGAGAATGCACGCCGGTCGTTCCCATCCAAGGATGCTTCACTGAGTGTTTACTCTGCTGTGTACCTGACGGTAAGTAGGATGCGTCTGACCCTGTGGTTTACTGTGTGGGATTTTTTGAGTCAGTAGCAGCTGTGCTTCAGCTCATGCTTATTTCACCTGTATTTAATCCTTTTTTTTTTTCGTTGTTGAAAACTAAGGTGGACATCTTTTCTGCTACAAGTTTAATTTGTGTGCATTTAACAAGCCTACAGTTACAACACGGAGTTTTTCCTTCGTCATTGAGTGTTCTTTTACATTTCTATGCATATACATACATATATAAAAATAGAAAACATTGGACAATGCTTCCTTTAGGAGGTGGTTTGGCAAAGCTGAGGACCAAGATCCAGACCAATAGATAAGACCTTGATTGATGAGGAAGAAACTCCCTAAGGTTCAAAGTGACAGAACACAGCAGCAAACTTTACTATAAGTATGTCGTACTGTACCCTAATTACAGAGCTTGGCAACTTTACAATAAAGATGTAATAGTGTAAAAGACTATCAAAATATTTTTATATACAAAAAATGGCAACAGCTACTTTGCCAGGTACAATTTAAATATAAACTGAAATTTACCTCAAAACTGCTGTTATTCATAATAATAATTGGATCTTGTGTATAATTTTAGAACTATAGAAGAGATGTTTTCTAACTTCACGGTCAAATGTTCAAATCTAATTCTAGTTGAGGTCAAAAGTCCAGAACTACTAGCAACGAGCAAATCTCTGTCATTAAATTGGTTTACTAGCATAAGAAATGGGTTGGATGCTCAAAACGAATGGTTTGTGAATCTAAGCCAGTCTAATTTTCAACAGCATAGCAAGATGAGCCCTCCAGTTTTAGTCATCATAATTGTTAATGACTGGAGTTAATATCAGCATGCTGGTTTCAGGTCTCTTCAACACGGCTCTCATTTGAGTCTCCGGTGAGCAGGCAGCAAAACAAAATCAATGTCAATTTTGTTGCAGCTGTATTGTAAGCACACTTCTTTCATAAACTGCCTTTTTGCCATTTGTCTGGTTTTAAAGTTTTCAATACCTTGGTTCAAATGCTTAGCTATTCTCTGTAAAGACAAACGCACTACTATTAACATAAAGTAAAATCACAGACTTGCTAAGGAGCACACTGGGTATTTCTCCATGTGTATTTATGCATGGATAAAAAGACTGATTCTCAGCATAGCACTGTACACAGCCAACATTGACTGAACCTCAGATTTTTACTAGTTTGAGACACATTTCTGATGTTTTAAATCAAAGCTTCCTAATTAATATTTAAATGTAACAAACAGTAAATCATCACTAGCACAACTCATTAAAAAGCAATAAGTTCATGTAATTAGCATGCATCTTATTGAATGTAATTAAAAACATCTTATCCTTGTTTCATTAAGCTTAATACACATTTTGGTATGAGTTAGTTGAATTCTAAATTTAGAGCTGAACTTTAAGTCATCTTTGCATGATGTACATGTTTTACAGAGGAGTTAACCTGCTGTCAGGCGGTTTTACCCCAAGAAAGAGTCATTCGGGTCTCTGGTTTCTAAACCAGATAAAAACTTATACAGGCACAATTGTTACAATTTATTTGTTACTTGCAAGAAAGCAAGTAACAAATAAAGTAACTGAGAATCTCAAGCGCTCCACACCAAAGCAATACAAACATGACTAGTAAAAAGGAGTCATGTTTGTGTAAAGCATGATGTGTAAGACAACGGTTTGGTTTTAGACACAGAATTAATGCTATCAGTGCGCAACAAGTGCATTCTAGCATAATGCGTCTCCTTATTTGGTATATGGCCTATAAGTCATTGTTTTTGATCAACTGAATAAAAACTTTTGAAATATTTTTGCTTTGAAATGAGTTTACTTCTAAAACATTGTTTTGCTTTTATGAGCTAAGATCATTGACTCGTTTGTACCATTAGTTCATTCACTGCAAACTACCTTTTAAGTCCAGTCTTGTAATCTTACTCTCAGTTTAACAAAAGCTCTATGTTTTGAAACAGTTTAATTCATCTGATGCAAGGCTTCACAGCTTCCCTTCACAGCTCTGTTTTGTCTGTCTTGAATTGGTAAAATGTTTGACGGCCCTGCTGTGGGAACGTCTTTCTAACTTTATAGATCTGCCTCAGCAGAGGAGCATGGGCTTCCGATGTTCATTTGGAACAAAGACAAGTTCATAATCTTTGAATCCTCTCCCTTGTTCCTAATTTATTTCGCCCTCCTCTTCGTCTCTAGATGTACATCACCAGCACAATCAAGACCAAGTCCAGCCGTCTGGCCAAACCTGTGCTCTGTCTGGGCACGCTCTGTTCGGCTTTCCTCACCGGCCTCAATCGAGTGTCTGAGTATCGAAACCACTGCTCTGATGTTGTGGCTGGATTTATACTGGGATCAGCCATCGCACTGTTTCTGGTAAGGCCTAAAAAAAGTCCGCTGCTGGTAATTCCAAATGTTTTTACAACCCAAACGCATTTTATGCATAATAGAATGCGTATTTAACTTGGATATTACATTATAGACTGACTTAATTCAGCATGATTGTGAGATAGAGAGAAAGCATGCATGTTTTTGAAATGTTTTAAAAATAGAAATTAGAAAGACATATCCTGCCATTGTCATTATAACAAAACATATTTTTCAGCCATGTCTTTTTGCTTGCAAATCTAGAAAGAGAAATTTTGTCCATTCTTCTCTGAAAAATATCCCAAATGCAGTCAGATTGGATCGTTGGCTAACCTGCACTTAATTTCTTACTAACTCTGACCACCTTTGGTGGTATTGTAGTAAATTTAATTGCAAGAAAATCACAAAAATAGTTATCATTTGGTGACTTCAAATGAAGCAATGTACAAATTTTTAGTCTTAAACAGTTGTGAAAACCAGGTAACATTTTTTTCCCCACTTTATAAGTATGTTTTGCTTGGTGTATCACAAAAGTTCCAGTAGTTGTATCACTGCCAAAATGAGGTAAAATCTAGTGGTATTTGTAGTTTAATCAGTTAAAGGAAAGTAGGAAAAAAAAACGATTATTGTCAGAGCTGGATCCTAGCTTCATATCTTTCTTTTATTTTAAAGGCAAATGTTATGATCAGAGTTTGGAGCACACAGGGACTGCAGTTGAAGTGCTGAAATCAGGTTTAATCTCACTTGATGATTAGTCATAGGCCGCTTCTTTTAGCACTACAAATCCATTAATTCTGGGAATTTGTCATCACTTTCTTTCCACTGCAGCTTGTTTAGCCATTTTTTTATTGATTTCAGTGACAAGAGAAATAAAGATGATTTATCAGGAGGATAAGCTTTAACCTGTGCTCTGAGAGGGTTCAGATACAGCTAAGGATGGACAGAAGGTTCTTGCTAAGGATCCATTAGTTGATTGAAAGAGTAGAAGAAAGAAGAGAAAGTCCTGATGTTGCACCTGCATTTCCACTGAGATCAGCAGTTGCTCTTATTTCCAAAGAGCATGCTGAGGAAGAAATTCAGGACAAGGAAAGGGAGGAAAGTTGAGGTAAATATCAGGTTTAATTAACAGCTGTGTTTAAAATGTAAACTCCAAACAGTGATGTGCTGTCAAGCAGCTTAGCTTCCACCTGAAATCATATTGACTTAGTCAAGTGCAGGTTTTCTGCTTAAAGTTTAAATTGCTTGGGAGTTATTACTTCTGAAACCTTTAAGACTTTTTTTGGGGGGGGGGCAGGGAGGGAGCAGTTAAGGTAGACAACTCCCTAAAGAGGAAGCAAGGTAAACGGATCCGGCAACAGCCTCAGAAGCCTCATTACTTGTAGGTTCCGCTTGGCCCTGAGGGGGTCAGAGCAGGAAGAGGTGTGAGAAGCAGGCAAGGACACGGAGGAAGACTCTGAAGAGGAAATGTGGGATTAATTTAGGTGCTCTGCTTGGCCTGGTTGGTAATTTAGCTGAATTTACAGCCCCTATGCCACGAGTTCAGAGAGAAACTATAGATGGTGTAATTGTACTGCTGCTCAGCACCTTTCAATCTATTTTTGTCCAGGGAGTTTCAATGCTGAAGGTACTAATTTACTCTGCCTTTAAAGAACAACACCGGTTTGCAAGGACATTCAAGAGAGGGAAAACCACAACAATGCATTCAAAGCAATCTCTTTCAGCATTACAGACTGCAGCTGTGGCAACGAATGTATTGAAAATAAATTTAAGGCACCTCAGAAACATTCCAGAGAAATTGTCAATGGTTTTCATGAATAATTATGTCATAGCTTTTGTTTTCTAGCTGTGAAAATCCTATTGGCTTGGAAAAAAGTTGAAGCTACTTTCTGGCCAACTCCTTTTGAATATGCTTTTTTTTTTTTTTTTTTTTTTTTAAACCAATAAAACAACATGAGTCTCCACTGTTCAAGTAAAAACAGTTAAAGTTAATTGTGAATCTTTTAACAAATAACTGGATAATTCTGTCTTTCTCTGGTTATTATTATTATTATCTTTTGTATTACAATATTGTTTTGTTCCAATACTGCGACTTGTTTAGAATTACCAGAATGTTCACACAGGTTCAACTGTCCTGTTTTTATCATATGTACATACATTCACATGTGACTACATTTTTAGTTATTACTAAGTATTTCTAATAAATATGCCTAGAATGTTACAATCAGTTTGTGGAGAAGAAAAGTCCAAAACATATTGCACATAAATAGTATACAAACTACAACTATTCTTCCACTCTTTTTAAAAGCTACTAATCAGCATGTTTAATATGTTCTTTAAAATATGTAATTTGCTTGTATTTTCCTGAGTTTTAAAATATATTTTTTCTTACGGACAATGCGAGTTAAAATAGCTTTATTTTTTTTTTTCACAGAGACTTTACCCAATTCATACATATCAGTCTTGAAAACTTATGCAAACTAAATTTAGGAAAGAGTCTAAATCATCTACCTTTTCGACAGGTTTTTTTTTTTTTTTAAGTATTAAAATTTTCAATTATTTAAAAATGTTTTTCTGTATCCTAAAAGCCAATATGTTATAGGAGCTACAATGTTATAAGCCATTTCATTGCATTCATACCCTCAATGTTTTTGTTGCACGTTGAAATCCAAAAGCAGATATTGGCTCACTGCCATGTTCACGACATTTTAAGTGATTTGTATCCAAGTCTTTTCTAAATCTCAACTCCTGATGCTTGTTGTTATTCTACCATCTGTAATTTTTATGTCAGCAGCATCCCCAGTGAGACATTTGGCCGAAATTTGGTTGCTTTTTTATTATTATTACTTCTGCTTCTTTTTATGCACACAGCTTGCTTGCGGTATTACAGAGTTTGTCGTTTTGTTGAGTTTCTTGTGTGTTTGTGTTATGTGAGCTGCTCTGTACTATGCTCAGTCTGCCTTCCCATTGAAGAAGAACTGAGCGTAGAGCAGAGGATATTTTCCAGCCAATGCATTTTATGACGTTTGAAGGTTTAGTCCTGAGATTATAAAGCTGACAGGAAATTTTCTTCTGAACAGAAAGTAAATAATGCTGGTGATCTGAAAATTGCTTTTGAGTGAGTTAATGCCGATGAAATGTAGTGAATTTTAAATGTGCAGCAGGGAAAAATAAGTACCAGTTACCAAAACAAATTACTCCATGAACAGTGTAGTATGAAGAGTTACAAAAAAATGACACATGGAGTAATGAACACACATATGCAAATTCAATACTTAATAAAAAAATATATTTTTAGTCAGTGAAAGGTTCAAGACATGCATTCACATGCATTGCATAGGCGGGATTTTAACATCATCCTTCCACACAAACTACATTCAAATATTGAATTTTTTTGGGTTCTCCTTTGGAACTGTTAATTTACTGAAAAATTGAATAAATAGATTTATATCAAAAATGTCTAAATATATTTCTATGTATTGTTTCTTCAGCATATTAAGTTTCATCATCTAACTTTGCTGTTAATTGGTAATTTGGCTGTGATGTGCAGAACCGTCTTCCTCTAAACATGGTGTATTCAAAAGAAAAAAGATCAGTTTTGGTCTAAGATATAATGCAAACTTAAATATACTTTTTTCAGCTCGAGAGCTTTTTCTTACATGGTGAATGGAGACTGTGTTGAGTGACTGGATTAACTGGTTTTCATTGAAAAGCTCTACCTGCTGATTCCAGATAATTATCTGCTGATTTTTATTTTTTTATTTTTTTACTTTTCTGCAAAGTTGCGATAACGTTGTGATGAAATAATCTTCTTTCCATTTCTAGATAATTGCTCCAACGTTGCTCACTGGAACATTTAAAAGCTTAGAAATATATCTATAGGCAGTTTTATTAGTGTGATTTTCAAATATAAGCCAGTGATGCTCTTCAGAAGGCTTTTTACTTTTCATGAGATGTATCAAATGCCTTTTCTTGAACAACTCAAATCGGTATCAAAAATAAATTTTCTGATCAAGGCATTCTCAGTTTTTCTTCATTTATGGAACATTCCTGATGTTTGTTATTATAGTCGGTGAGGCGCAGCGTGTTCAACATGGAACCTCTTGTCCTTGGGACAAGAGAAGGAACGACTGTGGAACATGTATACTTTTAAGCAGCTGACCTATAAAAATTGACATACATTGATTCAGGGATCTCCAGGGAAAGATTAACGCAAGAAAGTCAGTCTTTGCCTCAGCGGTTTTTAGATGGCTCATTTCCATTGTATTAACGGCACAACATGAACTGGGGAGGGCTGTGTCTTTGCTACACAAGGGAATAATAGCCTGAATGAAGCTTATGAAGATCCTGCCATGTGAGCACTATGGCAGTTTGATGGATTTGCAATTCTTATGCGATTTAATCCATAAAGACAGAATAGAAGCTGGGTGTGTATTTAATCACTTGGTTGTCATTTTTCCAAATAGGAGACGTCTGAGTTGACTTCAGCTAGAAAATATCTTCAGTCTTATCCGTTTTAGTGGCAAATTTGACACATGCACTTTTTGTCTTTGTCTTACATCTTGCTGATCTGATGGCTTGTAATAACGCATCAGAGCAAACCGATTTTCTGGTACGAAATTGAATCTTTAGGTGAACCTTAAAATGCAAGTTGAAATTTCACCTTGTACCTGGAACAAAAAGTGACAGCTTGGCTGGGGCGCCTTGCGTCAGCGGCAGGACACAAAATGAAGCGAAGCAGTCTCCTGTGGTCATAGGGGAGATGTGCATCAATTGGATGAAAATTAGAATGCTGGAGTCATGCAGAAATGTATTTAAAGCAGCTGCATCAGCTTACATTTTAGAGTTACTCTGACAGGTATTGATGTAGGGAATTCATTGTGATGCCGGGGAGTTATTTGCAGATTCTGGCCCGGCTGCTCTCGCCTCTTGGTCTTAGGGAACACTAGAGACCCATCGCCCATGAACCTAAGCACTGCAAACATAAAATCCTTGAGAAACCTCCAGCAGTGAGTCGGCCTGCTTCATTTTCTTCTTTGCCGCTGCCTGAGGGCACTGTTGGTGTCTGGTGAGGTGGAATCTCTTTCAGGCAGCCATGTTTGATTAACTATGGGATGGAGGAGTTCAGAAGTCCTGCAACCTTGCTGGCATGTGGGCTGTTAAACAGATCTGACTGCTGGTAAAATAAAAGTGCAGTTTAAAAGAAACTGTACACAGCTGCATAACTGCTTTTGTGAATATCCAAGAAAATAAAGAGAAAATTCTTCACACTTGAGCATTAGGTTGTTAACACTTTAAATAAATAAGGAAAAAGACAACAGGGTCTCTCTTTGGATTATCCCCAATATACAAGAAGGAGCATTGTACTTACTATGGTAATAAATGTTAGTGCAGTGGGGAACAACGTGAGCGCCTTTTAAGGCTGCAGCTGAAGCATTTATTTGTATCAAAGTCTCAGCATTGACAAAGACTGATTAAAATTTAAAAATAGAGATGATGTGCCAAGCTGACTTTTAAAGACTCCCTTAATGTTTGATTGATTTTTACGCCCATATAAACTTTATACCACAGCAGTAACTGTGCTGAAGCAGAACATATGGCCATATCTTTCTAGAGAATCTCTTGCTTTTCATTTTCCACGGAGCGTCATACTTCAAATATATTGTTGGGTTTTTATGTGAAGAATAAAATGTCAACTTTTTATTATTACCAGATGGATGTGAAGGGTAATCCACAGCTCAAACCAAGCAGGGTTTATGGGCAGTGTTATGTTGGTTAAATTCAACCTCATATTGTGAAAGTGCTGATGCTTATTCAAGCCCTCTTCTGACCTGTGTTTTCACTTTGACATTAGCTGAAGTACGATAGCTCTAAGACGAAGATTTTCTCGTATGTTTGGCATTTAGAAAGTTTTCACTTTTAACTATGGAAGGAAAGCTTTTGTCAGATAAGTCTAGACTGAGAAAAAACTCAGCTGCTAAATTGATTCCCAGGAAATCTTTTGCAGACATCAACAAGTCGTCAGAAGGGTAAATTGATATCATTTTGGAGTGCACCTGACCTTTTCTTGAGTACTGTTCTGAGTTTGACATTTATGTTAAGCAGTTAGTTATTTAGCAGCTGTTGTGTGGATTCATGTAAAATGTTGTGCAAAATAACACATGCATATTCATATTTATAAAGTACTTAATTAATAAATTAAAACTATAGTTATGGTTAGAACTAGATGAGACTTGAACATGACATTGGATTCACAAGAACGATATCAGACAAGATTTCAGTAATACTTAAAGAAAAAAAAACACTATCAATTCCCTACTACATAAAAATCACATTTAAAGCTATCAAATAGAGATTTCTTTGACGCCAATAAAATCTGTCATAGAAAAAACTGCCAAAACGCTCACTGTGAAACTTTAATAAAATCAATGCCATGTGCTTGAAAACTCAGTTATGTTAGAAGGCAGCAAAACAAACTATATTCGTACACCAGTAACATTCTGAATGCTACAGCATTTTTTTTCCCTGTCCGGCTAGTCATTAAATCCAATGTTCCAATGCCAAGCAGTTTACTCAATTATGAAGCTAACACAAGCACATTTACCCTCTCTGGTATGTTTTTTAGGTGGTTCCAGGCACTTGTGCAGACAAAAGTTACAGAAACGATTGTTGTTCTACTTCCCATAATTAATGGTTTGTTTTGGTTACATGTCACAGATTGTGATGAAATTCTTTAATCAGGATGACAATGCAATACTTGGTAGAAAAGCTTTGATCTGATACCATCAATGGCCCTGTTGCTTCCTGTCGCAAATGTCTCCTAGGACGTAACAAGATGTCTTCACTCTGTAGTGAAGACAGTAGCTGATTAGCTACGATAAAATGTTTTGCCTTGAGTTCAGTGAAAGACCGGGTTTGATTTTGTTTTTTGTTGTAGCAGATGTCACAAACATGTCTTACTGATTAGCTTTTTCTGTATTTGTATTTTACAGGGCATCTGTGTTGTGAACAACTTTAAAGGAGTTCATAATCCAGCAACTAAACAGAAGACGGAGGAATACCGTGGATTGCCTTTGATGACTTTTCCCCGTGTAGAGAGCCCACTGGAGACTCTCAGCGCGCAGGTAGCTCAAAACCCTTAACCTGCGATCCCCACAACTCTAATCTAATCTTTTTTAAATCTTTTTTTTTGTTTATTTATTGCTGGGCAAAGCCCCCAAAAGAATTGAACATCAACCTCAAATATTCTCTTTAAAACCTCATCATTTGGTGTTTGAAACTTGTTGTAATATACTATAGGTTCATTATCTACTTTTTACTGACGTTTTGCCTGCAACTTTAATCTTAAGTTATAAATTCATTCTTTTTCTTGCCTACTTTCTTTACCTTCTGTCGACACAAAGCTATGACATTATGTTGGGCATGATATTTGCACCGCACTCCTTTCCATCAAAGCACACCACGCACCAGGTGAAAATAACTGTCCTTTGTTTTCATCTTCACACCTTTCCCCGCTTCTGTTTTCCTCCCTCATATTTCCTTTCTGTTCCTCCTTCCCTTTTCTACTCCTCCTCAAACGTGCATTTTTCCAGAACCACTCGGCATCGATGACGGAGGTCACATGACTAAGGGGGCAGCACCGGGTCACGTTTGCGTCTCCACAGCACTTCCAGGCACAATGACGAGGACGCATGCCACGTGGCGCCGAATGCATACAACAACAACAACAAAAAAGAAATCACTCCAGATTTATCTGTTCGAATCACCCGGAGGGCAGGATACTCCATGTTTGTAGTGGTTTTCATTTCGCTTGGCTTCTCGCTATTCGGCCAGCCAAGACCCACAAATCTAACCAGTGCGAACGCGTCAAAAAGCCAACTCACTGTAAGCACGGGTTGTTTTTCTCCAGGTATCTGAAAGCCTTTGAAACATGGCGCGTTTCTTCTGTCCTCCAGGGTGGTTCTTTGTAGTTAGCGAATGGTGTTTTGTACGTTTTTGTATGAGCGAGTGCCGTAGCCTATCCTGACAATGTCAAACCTGCACACTTCCTGTCAGCTGACTCACTGTGTTACATCACACCCTGTCAGATGAAAAGCCTCATCAGTCACCACATCCATTCCACTCAGTCTTAAAACTCTGCTATGGGAAAAAAATATTGATGTTGTTGTTATGTGGTGTTTGTCATTTGTACAGAAAAAAAAAGAGACAGAAATGTTCTTTTTATTATCTCTGTGCATTAATTGACCATTATAAGGTCATATTTTTTAAGGATTTTTGTTAGTCTGTATGACTATTATGATCCATTTGGACCTGTTTGCCTGCTGTAAACCTGAATATGTTTTAGTATCAGTTTAGGTGTTTGGGGGAACAAGTCTTGTCATTTTTGGAGGAAACATGAGGAGGGTCACTGGCGTCCTCTGGGTCTCGATACGGGGTCTGGCATCAGTTGAGATCAGATGCAATATTTGAATATGTCATTACTCAGAAAGCTTGCCAGGAGTGTCATTCACCCCAATTTCCTGATTCACTCTGATGTTGAAAACAATGCCTTGAAAGCAGTCCATTGGGTCTTGCATGTGTCAGATCCAGGTAAAGATTCCCCTGGTGTGCTTGTTAGAAATACGCCTTTACTGAAATTTTAATGGAGGACATTTCTAACAGATAGATGGGGCAACAAAACTAGACAGTTTTGAGTAAAATGAGGCGATTGGTGTTTTTCATGCAAACCCTGCCATTGACGCCTGCTTCACTTTTCCTCCTTGAGGCACCCCTTCCTCTCCCTCACCCACCAGTGGATTGTGATGCAATGTTGTGAATCCATTTCCTATTGGAAGATAAGCCCAGCATGAAGAGAGAAGTCGATAATGTTTTATAGATATTACTCATTATCATTGTGATTATATGTCTTTTTCTTTAAGAACAAAAAAAGCATTTCGTCTGAAATGCATATATATATTTTTTCTTTGTTTGTCCAAAAATTAAATAGTCAGTAGCAACTGTGAGCTCTCTTGTGATTATTTTTATTTTTGTGCCCCTGTGTACATAATAACTTTCTTTTATCATGTAAAGTATTGCTGTCCCAGTTGACTGAGTTTGCAACTTACCTTGATGGTGTTCAAGGTAAATTTCTTTCCTTTAGTTTGTTTGAATACCAGCAGATTTTTTTGTTTACTTTTCCAGCATACAAAACCTCCCGATGTTTGAAGCTCATTTCCTCGTTTGAACAAACAGAAAAAAAAAATCCCATGTGTCCTACCTTAATTACAAATGTAAAGTCCAGCATAAAGCTATAACTAAATTTTTATCTGTATGATCATCTTGATTTTAGAGATGGTACTAATTACGCAGTTAATATAAAGTAGCATAAAATACTAAAAAGGGCTTCCGTTTCCCTAATTTCTCATTGTTTTTCAATGAGCACCATTGTTTGCATTTTGTCACATACACTTCCTCACAAAAGTGCTCATACCATTTGAACCTTTCCACATTTTGTCACGTAACGAATAAAAAAAAAAATTCATGCCATTTTATGACATCCCAAACTGAAAAGTATGAGTTATTAGTATTAGTAATATATTTGAAAATTCTGTTTCTGAAAAAGTAGGTCTGCACTTGTATTTTGATACTTCAAACTATTGCTATCACACCTATTAGAAATAGCTTTCCACTGACCAAGATACTAACGGTGTTGAAACAACTACAACACTACGTGAAATTGAAATTGTGAAAAAGTACTATATGAAACAAGAATATTGACATTTTTGTTTGGTTTGTTAGGGAGAATAATGAACATTCAAGTTAATTTGTTCTCGTCACCTGCACATATTTTAATACCTTGTCCAGCAACTGTTGGTCCACACCTTTGCAAAACTGCACATGTTGCCCAGACAAGTGATTAGAATGCACATGGATATGCTCAAACTAGGTTTCTTATTGAGTTCTTCAGCAGATTCATCCTGTTATTACCGCCTCGACTTCAGGGATGTTTATGTCACTGCCTAGCAAGAAATACACACACCGAGGCACAAAGAAAGCTGACGGCTCAGCGAGTGCACTTTCTCTTTTGCTCTGTCAGGTATTCATTTCAGCTGTGACAGCCTGCGCTTACCCTGCGGACACACTGGCTAAATAGATAGGAGCTCTTTGTGTTTGTGTGTGTTTGCGTGTACACACAGCAGTTTTTGACCATATGATGATCTGAAAAAATTAAATTGTCGGCGCTTGGGAATATGCCTACTTGTCCAAACTAACATCCCCTGGCACTATGAGTGGAGAAGAGTGTTCAAGTCAAACATTGTTTTAGGGATGGCAGCAAAGTAGTGATTTCAGACAATCTCCGTAATTTGCTTATGAAGTGTGAATTGAAGTTAAATTATGTTCATAGCTGTTTTTGTTTTTGTTTTTTGTTTTTCCGAATAAGATCTCTAGTTCTGTTCTTTAGCCTACAAAAAGACCTGGACTTTTTTGATGGACAGGAAAAAAAAAAAAATCCATCCATGCATTGTCTTCAGCTTATCTAAGATCGGTTTTCAGGGGTGATAGACCAAGAAGAGAAACCCAGACATTTCTTTAACCAGAGCTACTGTTCAGCATAATATGGGGGACCCCAAGGCATTCCTAAGCCAGAACGGATATATTTGCGTATTTCCTCACAAGTTGTGGGTCTGCTCTAGGCTCCTGTGAGATGTGCTTGGAAAACCAGCAAAGCAAGGTGCTCAAAAGGAATCCTGATTTGATGCTCAAACTGCAGCTCAATTTGGAAAACCAGTGATTCCACTCAAGTATTCCCTGGGATGGTATTATTTTTCACATCATCTTTGTCCCGTCATCCTATGGACCATAGTAAAGGATTGAAAGTTGCTTGCTTTACTGCAAACGAGGCCACAGTTCTTCTATCCATTTTCCACTTAATCTTGCCATCACACACTAACATGGTGCTAAGATACTTAAAGTTGTATGCTTGGGGCAAAGATTGACCCCTGACCTGAAGGCAGAAGTCCAACCTGTGCTGGTTGAGAATCATGGACAAGGAGGTGATTTTCATCCCAGTCACTTCAAACTAAAACAAAAAAAATATTAAAATAAAAACAATTTGTGCAAAGAAGAGATGCATTTTTAATAATGGATCATGTCCAACCCATAACAAAGAAAAATGCATGAAATTAATCACTTGGAAACTGTTCTGCTGTGTTTGGTTGTAAATGTTCTTTGCATTAAGTAACATGTCAAAGCCAGAACAGTGGTTAACAATTAAAAAGTGAATATTTCATTTAGTGATTGGTTGCCACCAAGATTTGAGTAGTATTCGGTGTTTTTATGGCAACAGTATTACAAGAGCATCAGAATGCTCTAAGGCAAAATAGTTTATCCCTGTCTCTTGGTAGCCCACAAATTTGGCTCCGACATGTTAAATAATGACTTCAATAAACCAGGAGTGCATCAGTGAAGTACAGGACCAACATTATACAGTGATTCATTATTACTGTTGGGAATTTTCATAAAATCCTCTGCTTAGGTGCCAACCAGTTCTTCTTTATGATAGTGTCTTGTGAATGCTTTATACAGTATCTTTCCATATTGTCTTACATAGAAAGTCTGCTGATGTTCACAAGACTTATTCAAGAAAACTCCATTGCCACAGTATGCATTGCCAAAGATCTGAGACATTAAGCCATTGAAGGATGTCTACAAATACCTGATGGGTTGTATGCCGGAAAGATGTAAAGTCTGTGCAAGACACACAATCATAAAGACTCATCTGGCTGGGTTCATCTATGGGTCATAATAAGACCCTTAACAAACTCTGGTGAAATAGTTCATTAAGCTTAAACCGCAAGGAGTCATCGTATCAATCATCAAGCTTAACGTCATGGCAAGCAAATCATACCTTTGAAGAGATTGGGCTTATCTCAGAGCTGAGATATTTTGGGGACAAAAGGATGTATTCTGCATGAAAGGAACGTGGCAGAAAAGCAGCTGAAGGAATTTGAGAAGAATGAAATGGAGGTGGAGAGGACAGAGAAACACGGCTCCTCACTCACAAGCTTGTGGGGTTCAGCATCCCTCTTTCACTCTTGTCCACTACTACTTCTTCTATTCAATTCTCACCTTCTGAAGGTCAGAAAATGTCCCAGCAGGATTCAAATAGCAAAATCGGGTCCACAGTGAAGATTTCAGGTCCACATTTAGATAAATTCCTGTGTCTAAATGAGGACCTTAGTAAGAGAAATCTTTTTTATCATTTCCAGAAGCTTGGCAGGGTTCCCTATCCAAAAGGTTTTGTGGAGTTGTGTTTCCAGGTTTTTTAAGGTTTTTCTAGACAAAACAAGGAAAGGCAGGCTTCAGAAGTCTGGGAGTGTGTTTGTGTGTTGGTTAGTCTGCTGGTGGGACTGGGTATACTGACAAAACTGGTTGGACTGGTGTGTTGAGGGCTGACTTGGTGAAGTCTGGTTTGTTTGCTGGTTTTCTGTTTGGTACCGTTCAAGCTCTCTCTTCCTTCTCATTGCTGACTGTAGCTGCAGCTTGATTGCAGTGATTTGACCCTCAAGTTCTGACAGTTCTTGCACTAGTGGGTTTCGACCAACTTGGCCAAGACTACCGTCACCCACTCCTAAGCTGCAACATTGCGTTGTAGTCTGTCCAGATCCTTCTTGTCCTTGGCCCAAAACACGTCCTAATAGGTCAGAGCGGCCGTTAGAGGTGGTCACTATGGGCTTGTGTTTCTCCAGCAAGGGGAAAGTATGAGGCTGAGGGTGGGGAGAAGGTGGAGGTGGAAGGTCCTGGGAGGATGGATGTTCCAGGTCATTCTGAATATCTTGCGGAAGAAACCTTTTCCGGTTGCAGTGGGAGGATTCTGCAGGATTCCAAGATGCTGACTGGTTGTTTCCTTCGTTGCACCTGGGATAAAGCAGAGAAAAATGAAATGTCAAGAAAGAAATCTAAATGCCAAGGTGGGTGAAGTGTGAATCATTTTAATGCAATATGCTGGTAGGAATACTACGCAAGTAATCCTAGAAAAAGCTGAATGGTACAGACACAAAGAGAACATGCTTTTTTTGCCTGAACTTAGGAGTTGTTGTGGCACATAAAATAATTGCCATGCGTGTTAACAACTACTGAAGATACTGAAGTGACGCATGAAGTTCTGGACATCATTTTTGAGGTACTTCTTTTGGCATTCTTCCATACCAGCCTGAATATTTTCTGAAATATTTTGTGTTATTATAAACTATTTGGTGAAGCTGAATATTACTTATTCTGAGATATGATTGTGCTGCTATATTTCCTGTATATCTTGCCATTTCACAACTTCATCCCACAACATTACTACAACACGATTAATAAGTTTGGATCGACTTCTATAAAAAAAATTTAATTGCGATATGTACAAAATTCATTTATACTCAAAACTGACGTCTAACGTGAAAAACTGTATTTGCAAGGGGCCACAGCGCATAGTCACAAATCCCCTCTAAAATGGTCCCTGATGAAACGTTACCGTCATACTTCCCGTCGGTGTTCTATTTGCAATTATGTCACTCATTTGTTTATAGTTTATAAAGACAGAGAATGTTTGTCCACACACACTTAACTGAATTACACTGAACAATGTTGGAAGAGATATTATCAGTGAGTCGTATCAGAAGAGAAAGCATGCTAACTTTAGCCTAGCAATTCCACCCATTGTTGTACCATGCCTGCATGTCTGTCTAAATCAGCCATTGGTTTTATTATTGTTTGACTTTGCTTTACTGTTGAGTTTGTAAATACAGAAATCTTTTTTGTAACAAATCAGTGATAACCTATTCATTTCATACAAATATGAATATGCTTAGATGTTAACAAAAAGGGTTTTGTTAACATCTATTTTAAAAAACGTTGATACAGACTTTATATTAGATTTATGTCTAGCATCCTTCTGTGCCAGCAGTGATCCTAACAATCCTTTGCCAGCCAACCTGGAGCTTCAATTTTACCTTGGAGTTAAAACCACAATGCTTAGGAGAGCTTTAATTTGACAGTGCTGCCAACTTTTAGTGGAAGCATGCATCTCTTTGCAATTCCTCTCTTTTTTTTTTTACCTCTTTTTCTTGCTCTCAGGAGTGATGTGAACATTCAAAATCCTTTAATCAGTGTCCACTTTACAGCCTGTTTATTTCCTCTTTTCATCTTGTTTATTCCTCATAATCATGATTGATGAAGGGTAATTTGGAGCCACCACAAACAATATAAGACAAATTTGGATTCTATTTCCCAGGAGTTTAGTCTGCTTTAGTCTTTTCCAGAAACTTAAACCTGAGCTGACGTGTTACTTGCTTTTCATGATGCTCTTTGCGCAACAATGTCCTCTGACAAACAGTGGAGGCTCCTCACAAAACATATACAGTCTATACAATCAATTACACACATGTGTAAAGAAGGGTTAGGGTTAAAATTTTACATTAGATTTCTATTTCACATTCTTTTAAAAGTCGTCTGTAAAATTATGCTCTACTTTTTGTCCATCACATAAAATCCCAAACAAATACACAAAATATGTGGCAATAGCATCAAATGATAAAGATTTAAAGGTGCAATGACACTAAATATGAATTAGTTTAACAACTTGTCAACTGAATGAGAGTAGAGTCTTAACTTTTTGGTGATAATATAACTTTATTGTTTTATTTCACCCAGCTCATGTGCAGTGAAACAAAACTATTTATTGATGTTTGATGGATTTTGTCAAGTCACAGGGGAAAATGCTAAATAGGCAAAACAATAATTACACTAAATTATCATCACACACCTATCTAATATACCTATTATATCATGTATTCATATAATAGGAAATAGAAAGCAGACCATTATAGCGTTATTATCCATTTACTATGTGTCAGTTAGACTGTTGTGATTTAAAGCGTATGTTGTATTTCTTTGGAGGTGATTTATTTTAATTGCTCAGAGTTGTTAAAGTGATATGGCCAAATCTGCTTGAGCTTGAGCTTTACTGAAGAGCTCTCAAAATCAAAAGCTATTTTTACCAGAGGAAAAAAGTGACAAGAAGAATCTAATGAGATACTCCTAACATCAAAGCTTACAGATGACATATCTGAATATAAGAACATAAGAAGACTTTTAATTTAAAATGATATTTCCGCTTATCTACCTGTGCTCACGGCATGGCAGTGGTGAAAGAAAGAACATTTTTGAGATGAGGAACACTTTATCAGATCTCGTAAGCCCCAGGTCATATAATAACCACACCAGTTTCAGGAGGCTTAAGAGTACTGCAACTTAATCCCATCAGTGGTTTTTTTACTGAATAAATGTAACAATAATAATAACTAATAGTTTCCTTATAGGTAAACATGCACAACATTCAAATACAGGTTAAAACATACTTTATTATTTAGGTTTTAAACTTATTTCTGCTGTTTTTCCTCCTTTCATGATTGTATACAGCTATATGAGATTTTCAGTGGGGTTCAATGCAGGAGTCTCTTATTTTTTTCCAGAGCTGTATAATTTTTTTTTATCCATAAATAAATTTTTTTATTTTAAAATATAAACTTCTAGAGAACCGCTACAATTGAAATTTCCTAACTGTTTTGTGTTGCAGTGTAGACATTTATTCCATAAAACAACCTGCATACAATCCATTTTAGGAATAGAGATGAAAGAAATTTAGCATATTTTGTAAACTCTAAATTAGCCAAGCTAACAATAATATTTTTTGGAGAGGAAGTTATTATTGAGGGAAGTGGACTTTAAAGTTTGCTTATCTTCAGTAAGAGAAACCTCCAGGGAAGAAGCAAAGTGCTTCTTCCATGTTTCTTTAGCATCATTTTTAGCAGTTAATTCAGGCTGCTAACAGGGAGTGAAACTTTATCATATAGCGTAAAGGCTGAACGTATAATACTAAAGCAAAGTTCTGTTTTATCCGTCTGAGCTTTCAAGCTTTATCTACCTTGAGACATCTGGGAAATGCTGAAAGCCTTTAAGAAATCTCAGAGTTAAGGTAAGAGTCTTGAAGGATTCTCGACAGAAGATACAGAGTAAGATTCTTTTAAAAGTCGTCACTGGCACAGTTAGCCAGAAAGCTAACTGTGCCAGTTGTCCTAATTGTTAATGTAAGATTTTAAAAGTTTAAAATTTCACCTAAGAAGCTTTGTTGTCTTTGTTTTAAAATAATAGTGAATCCCTGTTTTACTGCAGATCAGACATGTAGACTCCTCCTTTCCTCTCACATACATACCTCTGCTACTGCTATTAATTATTGATTGATTATGTCAAAAAGGTTCCTGCATTGTTCCAAGTAATTAATGAATGATTTAGCAGTTTGAAACCCCCTTTCCTCTTAAATGTCAAGATAGATGCATTAGTTTTGATTTTCAAAACTTATCATAGAACATATTCCTTCACAAAATGATGCTCTTCTGTTTTGTGGCATGCAAAAGTAAAAAAAAAGAAGAAAGGTGGTTTATCAGGGAAACTAGAATTTGGCTACAACGGTTTTGGGAATCAAAGCTTTCCCAAATTGGAAATTGTTCACAAAAAAATCTTAGATTGATGCATCACAATTAGCATCTACTTCACTTTCAAGAAAGGAGACCTGTAATCTTCTGCTGCCCCCTGCTTGACATCAACATGTTTAGCTATTTTTACCTTGACATGGATAACACATTCCTATTTTATATTCTTCCATTTTATACAGAAATATTGCTTAGGGGAGGACATTTCAGTGTAATTTGTAGACATTTCTGGTGCATCTAGTTCAAGGGGTCAAGTATTGAGTCTTGTAAGTATTGATTTCATTCCATGCTCCTACACACCATATCTTTTTTTATTACAAATAATCCAAAAACATATCTTATAACAGCTCTTCTAATGCAATCATATATAAACATATATATGTCACCTTCATAATGGAATTTTATGAAACAAGAATGACCTCTCGTGTATTCATATTTACCAGCACGCAGTAGTTTTCCGTAACACATGCCAATAATTCACCAGTGAATAATATTTCCCTACCCATCTGTCAATCCAGATACTACTTAAGCCGACACTTGATGGATCATTTGAAATTCAATCGGCAGTATTATGAACCTACTGGTGTTTTCCACAAGATACCAAACAACCTGCTCACCATGTAGTAAAGTCTCAAATTATTAATAAGGCCTTTTGTTGTTGTTGCTGGTGTATTCCTTTGTTCTGTGATGAGTAATGATCTATTTTAGTTTTAAACTGCACAGCCTGCTAAAACTGTGAAACTAGCCCGTGTGTGTGTGCCCAGTGGAGACTACAACTAGTTATCTAAAATGTAAAATCAGTTGAAATGATTATAAAGTGGTTGCAATGTAAGCTAGCCTTTTACTAAAAGGGGATTTTGGTCTCAATTTAGTTAATTCTTGTTTTGGGTCAAGGGAAACATTACCTCAGATGTCTCTCATATTGTGTTTCCCTTTGTGTGACTGATTGGGTAATACCACCTGTTCCTCATTATTCTCGGCCCCCACAGAGAGTTGTCTGCTTAGACTAATCTCGCATCGCTCCCCAAATGACTGTTTGTTTCTTACCTTTATTTGTTTTGCATTGCCAGGTTCATAAGTTCTGAAAATCCCAATGTTCTCTTTACTCAATTGAGTCTCTTGCTTTTAAGCTGCTTTTCTTATTGCATCTTATTTCACCTGCCCTTTTTTGTTAGCATTTCATCAATAATGTTTACTTTCTATTCATTTAAACTGTCTGTGGGCTCAGTTTTCTACTTTTGGCTCAGTGTTTTATGACAAGCACGGAAATATGGATTTTAAAGATCAACTGGAAGCACCCATGATTTCATTTCATTATTTCATTTTGTCTTTGTGGTGTGTGTTTCCAGCTTGATTCTGAAAACAGTTTTAATTGGTCATCTGAGAATATTTTAACCTTCTGCAGACATTTCTCCAAACTCAGACCGACAGGTCTCTGGTGATTTTTTTTTTTTTTTTCTTGACGTTCTTGTTGATATAGTTAGGAAATCTAATAGGTTGTAGTTTAATCAAGATCACTGATCATAGCCAATTAAATTCTAACCTTTTTGCTCTTTGCTGGTCATATTGTATCTTCCACACAGACTAACAGCTCTGCACCTGAACAGGACTATAAACTGATAGCTTCACACTTAATGCTGTAAGGAAAAAATTTGATTATTTTACTGTTTGCATTCCAGTACAATAAATGCAAGACCCATCAAAGTGCAGTGCAGTGCTTGCAGCTCAGACATTCCACATGGCAGCAGGTTTCTGAGATGTGGCTAATGAGATAGTAATAATTTCTGACTTTTAGACAGCATGGAGGTATGACGCGAAGGAGTTTGATTGAATGAGGTAAGTCTGCAAGGGTAGGAGGTCTATTCTCATTAGCATAGGCATCCTTCACACGGACTTGTCTCCATAATTATTATGTATATTTAATCCCCACTTTGTGCACTCCACCTGAGTGTCCCCTAGTGTTCTAAGCAGAGATGGATGTGAAATATACAGAGAAGTTGAACTTTTAGTGCAGAGTGGAATCATTTGAAATTAAATCTGTTTACTAAGCAAACACCCTGATAAGGATTTTCTAATCAACGGATCAAAATTGTTTAAAATTACACAATTTGCCAATATAGGATCCTGGTCTGCTTCAGCAGTAAAGTCATTTCCACTTTATTGTAACTTTGGCCCTCTTAATACACACACCAATGACCTTCTGGACATTACCACATCTTTTTTCTTTCTTTTATTTTTATTTTGACAGTGACAGAGTTTTGGCCCAGCTTATGTTTTCAAAAGAGCCAAAAAACTAGAGTACTAAAACATTCCAACAATATGTCATGTAAAACAGGCATAACTCTGTAATGTGTGTATAAACATAAAACATGCACAGCTGCAATCTTCATTAAACCCACATCTTGATCCAGCTTACAATATTCCAAGAAGACCAGCTTGCAAGCGTGATAGGCTCGCAGTTGCATGTTTTTCTTCTGTTTTGATATGACTGGTTGATAATTTGGCTCGTAACATGTTTTCAAAATTCAGTCAGTTATATGCAGACAAAACTTGCTCTCATGTTTTCTAAACTGCTTCCATTTCTTTGAAGGTTTTAGAATTTAATGACTAATTTTCTTGCTGCACTTTGAACAGGTCATGTAACCCGACACCATCAGATAGGACACTGTGGCAGCCAATACAGTCTCACCTTTTCTGTGACACAATAAGGGAAGAAAAACAATTCTTGAGCTTGTTGGGGGGAAAAAACTATATTTGTTAGATCAACACCATAATGTGAACAACCTAAAAACGCCATTTATGACCCCATACACAACAAACCATCCTGTAAGATATAACCTGGCTAACACTGATATAAAATTACTTCAACATCGACGATTGGGAGTCGACTTTAACCAAGGACTTTAAAACATAAAAGGAAAATTACAACAGATGAAAAACTGACAATCATGAATTGTATAAGTCCTTTAAAAAAGGACCAGTATTAGTAGAGAGGAGAGTCTTTTGACTTACCTCCTGTCTGTCTCACTATTTCCAACAATACTCTGACGTCAGCATCAGATTATTTTCTCAACTCCCTCAGATAATTGCCTTCCAAGAGATTGACCATTCTATTTAGTTCCTGATTAAAAATGGGTCCCTTAACTGCCACTTGGATGTTAATTGATGTCACTCATTCGCAGGCTGATAATTTGACCAATGGGGCATTTGAGTTTGGAAAATTGGCTCTCGGCTGGAACTGCCATCCTGTATTTTTAGTGTGAATGAATGCGAGATTATATGGTCCATATTTTATTCATAATGACACTCCAGAGTTCAGCATGATTTCTAGCATGAACGGTTTCGGTAACATTTCAAGTACGTTTATGGTCTGGTGTTTAAAGTTCAAATAGTAGAAGTAGTGGGGAAGAGAAAGAGGATCTTTGCTCAGTAAAAAAGCATTTTTTTGTCATTTTTATTAAATGACAAAAAACTGTTTTTTTTTGTTTGTTTAAAGGAAGGGAAAAAAACACAACAAAATTTACCTATTTAATGTAGCTTGACAAAAGTTTTAATGAGCCTAAATGGCAAGTCAAATCAACATACTGAAGTAAAAATATATAATTATGCCAATGTAGAGGTGACTTGTTTTGTTTTACCAAGATCAACTTGGTAAAACAAAATAAACTAGTGGGAATATAAAATTGTTAATTTTGCTGACATGGAGCTGCACAGAGTAAAGTTTGCAAGACAAGGACATTACCTTTTCTCAGGCTTGGTAACAGTTGGTAGTTTGTCATCGATGAAGACAGAATTAAGGGCTCTGTGTAATCTCTGGAAAACAATCAACACATCATGTTATGAATTTTAACGCTTAAATGTTTTGTCTTACAAACAGCATGTTCAACAAATTAGAATATTTCAGTAACTCAATTCAGTGAGTGAAAAACACATATGGAGAGATAGATTACACAGACTAATGTCTTTAAGCTTCAAAAGATACAGAAAAAAGAAATATATATAGATAGATTATTATTTTCCAGAGTCACATTTCAACACACGAGGAAATACTCTTGAAGGTTCCAACAAGAAGGATCTTGGCAATACAGTGAAGTCTAAAAGTGCCAAGATAGCTAAATAACCAAATATGTAGCTTTAAAAACAATAAAACTTCTAAAAGTGTAAAAAGAAAAAAGCAACAAACACTTCAAAAAACAAGTCAGTTGTACTACAGTAACAGCTGTACTACTGCATGTTTGCAAACCTGAGTTACTTAATTATTACTATTTAATTGGAATCTTAAAGAACTTACAAATGTGTGATGTATGCTAAGTAAAAGTACCACTAAATAATTAACAGTGAAATTAAGTGGCCTACTTTCAAAACAAACCTCTTAGGCACAACAGTATTATATCTTAATTTTTGTAGTTTAAAATTTAATTTTCTTTTGCAGACAGCAGCTTCCCTTTCAAAGACCTTTTCTAAGATACCCTGAGAAATCTTCTCCTGGTAATTGTGAAATAGTCTACTAATGTTTCTGTTTATTTTTTTTGTTCAGTACAGTGAGTCGGTACCTGACTAGTGTGCAGCCAGTATTTGGAGCGTGGCTCCTTGACCCTCGGGATCACTAGCTTGTACACAATGTGTTCCGCTATCGTGGTCAGAAGAGATAAGGCCACGCCTACACACAGCATCACAAACAGACCAGAGAAATGCTTTATGCCCATCTGCAGTGTCTGGTGAAAGAGAGGGAGGGAGAAAGGCAGATGTAGAGAAAGAAAGTTAGTGAAAGACAGAATCAAGCGGGAGACTTCAGAGCAGAATAAAGGCACATATCAATCGCAAACTAATAGTTTACGTGAAGGGCATACAATGTGACAACTATCAGGAAAAAAAAAGACAACTCAGAAAGAATTCTCGGTTTTCTCTGGAATGCTTTGCCTAAAGCATCCAAGACTTTGTCATGATTCGTGGTTGTTGCTGGTGAGGGAGAACGCAGGCAGACCCAGGTTATGGATGAAGATGGTGATTTAATGAAAAAAGGGAGCAGCTCAAAAACAGTCCAAACGGGCAGGCAGCACAGTGCAAAAACAGCAAAGGCTAACACTGGTAGCAACTGACTATTTGAACTGAAAAACGAGAGCTAAGCCGACACAGGACTTCACAGTGCGACTGCCACGACTGACATGTTCATATGACAATGACAAACGACTAGGATCCGACAAGAGACAAAGACAGCAGGTGGGCTTAAATACACAGAGGGCAATCAAGGGAACAAGACACACCTGGGAAACAATAAGGGGAGAGAGACAGGACATCACAGAGACTCACAGGGAACAGAACCAAACACACAAAAACCCAAATCCTTACACTTTCTGCTTGATAGTCCAGGACAATAAGACATTGGACACTGATGTTGCTTGTTATGTTTGTCTCTCATCATTATTTTGGATAAAAATAAGCTAAACTTTCAATTTGTTATGGTATCTGGTATACTTATTCAACAAAAGGACAAAGGAAAAAAATGCTCATTCACTTCTACAAAGAATATTACACAGAAGCATCATCTCCTAATGTTTCACCTTATTGCCTCTCATATAGATCTGAGAGACTTACAAGACTGAATCTATTGAAATTTCAATTTCATCACAAACCTCAATGTTTGGCAGTCCGCAGTTAAGGTGTTAGACATTTCACAATGAGCCACCTGTTGCAGTTTCTCTGTCCGCATTCTCATAAGAAAACTATTTACTGCTGAGCATGAAGTAGCTTGTGATATGGGGCCAGCTACAGTGATTACATTATAAAGTCCAAAATACATGATGGATTAGATTCATCATTGCAGTATGTTAACTTGGCCAGCTACCTCTGATGAAACTTTATAGAGTGGAAGCCCCAGGTTCTGTAAAAGTTGGACAGGACGGACATTACTGGTAGATGATTGCTGGGGAAGAAAATCTCTCAGGAAATGTTGTTCAAAAAGCAAATTATTTATTGAACCCTGAGTTTATGTTGGGACAGAAGAAGAGTAGTTTTAGCAAAAAAAATTGTGACCAAGCTTGTTGGGTTAGAGAAGATACCAGGAGGAGTAATATCATTCATCATTTTAAATAATGACCTCAACTTTTCTGAATCTGCTCCCTAGGATAAAATCATATTGCATAATGCATCACTGTGCATTCCATATATAAAATATATTTATATTTATAAAAGTGTGATCATGTTTCTCAGTTAAGATTTGAGCCAAATTTCTTTGTATTTTAATGTCCTACATTAAACTCATCTTTATCATCAGCTTTCCCTAAATTTATTGAAGAGCAACGTGACGTTTGACCTTCCTAATTAAATAATATTTAATTTATTGCTCTGGAATAATCTCTTTTGGAGAGTCTGAGGGCTGAGTGAGTAATTCATTAGATTTTTTTCCCCCTTTTTGTAGCGTTTTAGAATCTCCAGGCTTAATGAAAAAATGTACAATACATAAATAATTAGAAAATGCTGAGTAGGACTAAACTGCACCAGGCTGCTCGATAATTCATGCTGCTTATATTCCATTAGTTTCCTGCTGATGTTGTCCGGCTCTCATTTCTAGTGTATGAAAGGTAACGCAGGTAACACAGAATCTACCTTTACTCTGTATTTTGCACAATTTGTCTCCCATTTTGAATCTACCAGTGTATCCTCATGTGATCTCTGCAAGGTACCTGTGTGGAAAAATTTGTGATATTAAGCGACAGACAGATAAAGGAGGAAAAAAAAATATTATCCGAGCAGCTGTCTCTGCTCTGACTTTGCGGAGGCTAGGTTGTGATGCTGAAAAATGAAATGCACCTGGGGCAATTTAAATGTCTGCTACAGAAGATAGAATCTACAGCACATCTCAGTGGCTACGCACTAGAAAATGGCTCACTTTGGCGTTACCGACTGTTAGGCATTGCAATATACCCATTCTCCTACTGATATGACCCTCCTGCATTATTTACATTCAGACTGCATATGTATTGAGGTTTTGCTGTCTTTTGCAGGCACTTTTTTTTGTTAACCCTTTCATGCATAATGGTCACTACAGTGGACAGGTGTCTAAAGCCATTTTCTTGTGCTTCTTGTGGATTGTTATAAATGCACACAGACCACTGCAGTGGACACTAATGCGTCATAAAATACACTATCAACTACTGGCCATCAGCTGCAAATGCAAGAAATTATTTTTGTTAAATCCAATATGGCCGACGGACAAAAAAGCATGCCAACCGACCCGGTCCCTCCTCCTACTGTAGACGACGCTTGCAGGTAAAAAAAATATTGTGACATCAGATAACTCGTAAGGAACAATACTACTGACGTATTTTTCAATATAACAACTTTGTATTTGGAGAAAATTACAATTGATCACCTAAAAAAAAATAATTTAAAAAAATTGTTTTACAAAATTTTTTTCTTACCTTTTTTTTATGCCTTAAGAAAATCAAAAAATAATTGGAAAAAAAATCCTGACACAAAGGATCATAATTCATGCATGAAAGGGTTAATTTGATGTAGTTATTAACAGCAGAACTTAAGCTGACTGACATACACTTCAAAACATACAATCATACAGACAAAATAATGACAAAGTTCCCCTGTGTGCACTTTTACCGAGTCAGGAGCAATTTTGGAAAACTACAACGATGTAACTGGTTGGAAGGATGGCCTGGTTGACAATGGATAACTGCTTGGAAATTGCAGAACAGCACAGACCATAGAGCATTGATTGCTTAGAGGGACATAGGTAGTTTGACAGCAGGAGAGTCAGAGGCCAGTGTCTCAATTAGAGAAGAGCAATTACTGTATAAGGAGGCTGTGGAGAGCAAGGAATGGGTTTTCAGAGTTGGACCAGAAAGCTGGTGAGACCACAAACCGAATCCCCTGTGTCGAACGACCTAGAATGGAAACATTTGTATTTACTCGTGGGCCTTCCAAAAGTTTTCACAACCCTTCAACCTTTGTGATATTACAACCATAAAGATCAATGTCTTATTGAGTATTTATGTTTAGAATGAGGGGAAGAGAAAGGAGAAGAATGTGTGATTTTCATAATGTTTTATAGATAAAAGTCTCTACCTGTGGGATGCATTGAAGGATTTGACATAGATTCTGACTTCTATATAGGTCTGGAATTTGACTGAGTCACTTTAACACCATTGAAGCTTTGTGTTTGTGTTTATGGTTGTTTATGGTTAGCCCCTATAATGTTCCATTTCTTTCTACTTTAAAAAAAAATAAAAAAATAAAAAAGATTTGTGCATGACCAACTGTTGCTATGCCAGCAGATTCTCTCCCTCTCAGCTGTGGATCTCTGCAGCTCCTTCAGGGTTTCCTCAGGCTGATTAATGTTCCCCTTACTTAGCTGCCAGTTTACCTGGACAGCTATGTCTTTGTGCAAGTGTTGTTCCATATCATTTCCATTTTTGCATGACAAAACGAACCGTGCTCTGTAATATATTTAAAGCTTCAACACAACCTTATACCTGACTTGTCTAGTGTATATCTTGTTTCTTGATGCGGCTCCTACACTAATGTTTTACAAATAATATGAGTTCTTTACATAACAGTGACATTAAATTACACACTGATTAACTTGTTTTATTAATTAGATGAGTTTTGAATTTTATAAATTTACAGCTACGATCCATAATTATATTTTATGAATCAACACACAATAGTGCATAACTGCAAATTACAATACGTTGAAGTTTGTGGTTTGACAAAATGTGCAAAAGTTTGACGAATATAAAGGCCATTAAAGTGACGATATTGTATTTTAAACACCCTGAAAGTTTATCTTAGTGTTAAATTGTTCTTTTGCTCTTTATGTGAGATAAACAGCAGCACATAAACTCCATTCACTCAACACCTTCACGCTTACCTCAGTCACAGCAAAGCTGCGCTTTCCGCAGGGCACAACCTTGTACCATTTGTCATGCAGCATGTCCATGAACCCATCGGATTTGTACTGACTCACAAGCTCTGAGAAGTTGGAGGTCAGCGGCGAGTTCTGAGGGAGGCCGATGCCGTATCCTGCCCGTAGAAACACAGAAACAAAGCAGTCTCATTAATAGTTATACTTTTGTGGGTGTAAACATGTAGTAAACATGTATTTCACTTTTTTTGAGAAGACTCATAAATAACTTCACTGTTCATCCACGTGTCTCAGCAAGCCAGGAAAGTGTGACAAATTCTGCAACAGCCAATTACAAAAGTACCCTGGTTGCACTGATTGATTTGAATTGTATCCTGAAGGCTTAAGGGTGCATTAAGTAATTAACAACAGCACTGGAATCTGGGGCTGTGGTGGCCTGTAATGGAAGCAGGCACCATGGGAACATTTCCACAGCGGGAGGAAGAGGTTGGCTAAATGGACCAGAGATTAACTGTGGACAGTGGAGATTGTAAGCTTTTGAAAGCCAAAAAGATTAACTACTGTGCATATGTTGAGTGATTGATATTGTTAAATTTAGGGTGTTTGAAGTGAAAACTGTTGTTTGTTTAAAACCATACTGGTACGAAATGAAATTAAATCAACATATCAAGACTTAAAATGAGTCTGTTGGTTAATAACGAACACATCGTTTATTCAAATTAAATAAATATTGTGTCTCATTTTTGAATAAGAGTGATTTTAATTATTCACCAAGGGAAAAGTCAGAAAGGAAATGGGATTTCTTTTGCTCTGCTCGACTGATTTGACAACAGAAAACAATCAAAATTTTGTCCCAAGCTGAGCAGTAAGATTTGTGTTTTTACTGATCCTGACAACATGAATGGATGCAGACATGACTCGGTAGACAAGAGGTCATCTTTTAATTAGAAAGAAAATGGGTTTGGTTGGTGGTAAAATTGTCTTTGGGAAAGACAAATTGTTTTTGGGAACCTGTATTTTCTTTCTAATATTTTAATATGTACTCTTTCAGTAAATGCTCAAATACGAACATCATACAAGAATAATTTGGAGTTACATTCAACATAAAAATCTGCAAATATATGTATCCACAAATACTGAACCGCAAGTAGGCACGGCTTCACTGCAATTAACCCTCATTTTCTGCTGTCTTTTCTACATTTTTCATTATCGATACTGTTGCTTACTAAATAAGCAAACAATTGTAAAGCTCATAACATTCAGATATTACCTTCTATGGCAAAAGGTTTCCCCACTGTGAGTGTTTTACAGTCGGCATCTATGGAAACCTCATAGTCCAGCAGGGCTTTATCCATAATGAACGCATCCAGTTTCTGAGGGTCAGCCCTGTAATAAGACAGACAGAGGACTATAGAGGAGTCACCATCATCCCTTATCCTATTAATTAGCATTTCAGTTACCGGTACATTTTGCTCTGGGAGGCTAAAGGTTACGTGTGTCTTAGTTGTGTTATGAAAGGTGAGGCAAAAGTTTATCTTGTTCTTCCAATGAGAATTATTCAGAGGAACAGTTCAAATGTGGGGCAGCAAGCTGCAATGGGAAACATATACCAACAAGCACTTTCTATGTTATATCGCAGCAGCCATTGTAATATTGTGTTGCATGTCATTGTGGGTCTTTCTTAACCACCACATGAGAAACAAATATATACTGATGATGCAAGCTAAATAGTTTCTTATCTTATAAAAATTCTACCAAAAATATGTAAGGTTTGATTGTCTAAAATGAATTTACACCAGTTGATGGTTTATCTATTTCTTCCAGGGGCGTCCACTTTATGCTGCAACATTTTAAGCTCTAGTCCTCTCATCTGAGAAATGCAGGGATTAGGAAACTGAGAAACGAGATCTGGCATAATCGTTTTATGTTCCGAGTAGATTTCTCTAGGAAAACTTAAACACAGTTTTTCACAGAAAAGACAACAAAAATGTATGTAGGTATTCTGTCCTGGTTATATTTTTAAACACTGTCAGTGGCTAGCTTTTTAAGTAAAGTAATGACAGGAATTAACAAAAAGAAATTGTTTTTGTCTTCCACACCCGTCAGAGAGCAGAAAGCTGACAGCAAAAGAATCACAACAATGGCCTCTTAACTATACCGATAGGAAAGCATCTGGAGTACACACAATGTGTCCCAGCATTCATCTACCACAGCAAGCTGTACTAATTAAACAAGAGTGTTGACACAAATTGTGCAAGCACTCCTCAGGCTAAAGAGCAAACACTGTGTGGTATTGTTCTGCAAAGCATTATCAAAACTAAGTGTGGAATGTCACATTGCAGACAAGGTTTTCAGACATCGCTGCAATATAGTAAATTGCTGGTGTTCAAAATCACGTGATGTATTTATCTTTGGGGGTTTTGTCAAAGAAATTAACACATTTACTAAACAAATATCCATCAGCTTAGGCTATCTAACTTTTAAAGCTAGATTTCATATTTAAAACATGATTACTGGATAATATCCTTTATCGCGTGTTCTCAATTTAAGCAGCTTTTTTCCCTCTGGGCTCATTTGTGTTTAAATCTTCCAAAATGTGATTTATCTCTATATGCAGTGCTGAAGGTTAGTGTTAAAATATATGTGTTAAAATTTTTGTATTGCCTAAAGATCTCATGGCGTGGCCCTGCATTTTTTTTTCAAAATCTTTGTTGAGCACCGGTCAATAAAATCAATGTCTGTCTCCAAGTTCAACCAGTTTATTTAGATTCTTTACCATTGCATTAAAATGAGCTGAGATGTTGAAGCTCTGTGTCAGGCCTTCAGAAATTTCATCTCTCAAATATTGAAATAGACTTTTCAACCTTTATTGCATGTTTTATTTTTTTATCAAGGGCATTTGAAATCCTGCTCTATCCTTAACTCACTGTTGCCGGCTCATTGTACTGATTTGAAATATGTTGAGACTTTCAGCCTTCGTCTTAAATCCAATGTTTTTTAGTTAATGAAACCACTAACTTAACAGGATGAAAAACACGTCTCCTATTCTGAAACATCCTCTTTTTAGGATAAAGGAAACTGGTGACAGAACATGTTTTTGTGTTGCTGCATGAACACAACACTGCAAATTATGTTAGACGGTCATATTTGATAAATGTGTATAATTACATACGTATACATTTTAATATATGTGTTTCGACTAGACTCGCTTGTCAGATTAAAAGTACCAGGTAGGAACTTTCTTTGCTTGTTATTCTGGCTTTGCAGTTTGGTTCATTTGTTATCGGCTGAATAATGTGCGAAACCGAGAATAAAACTGAGGCAAAAATTAATCTACGAGGCACACCAGAAGTGAACTGCTCACTCAGTCAGGCTAGAAAGTTTTTGAAAAATTTTTTACCAGGGCTGTCAAAAATTGTGTAGCATGCTCTTTCTGCTACTTTAAAATACTCGTCTGAATGTGATGGCTGACAACCTGCAGTCGGTTGCTTAAGTTCTGATTGTCAAAAGCTCTACTGCTACAGCAGGTTTTTAAGGGTCCAAAATAATATGTAAAACCATCCTAAAAAATCACCTTTGGAATATATGGCTGGGTGGCAATTTAAATTCATATGACATATTAAAACAGCAGTTAGCAAATGAATTATGAAAGATTGACTTTTGATTTTTATTTTTGTATTATGTTAAATTAAGATAATCTTAAACAAATTTCTATCCTATTAATACCAAGCCATACACACATCAGTCAGTAAAACCAACACAAGGTCATTTTCACTTGAATCAGTGATGAAAGGGCTCTCTGTTGAAAAAGAAACATGCAATTATACTGTTACTCAACCTGGTAGAACTTTGGTGTAGTAGCTTTTCTGTAGTTAATGTTTCTTATAAGGAAATAGTTTTGCTAAAACATTTGAACATGAATCCTATGCTTCTGTTGAAGTTTGCATTTTTCTTGTTCGGTTGAGTTTTCTTTCCAAATGTCTGCTTCCTTTGCCTTTATTCCAAACATCTTTTAATTGCTCTGTGATGTAAAGTTTTTTGTCCTCATAATTCACTCCTGTTATTACACTAGACAGTGGTATTATGCTAGAACTCTAAAAAGCACAATGAAGTTGCTGATATATTATGCCTCATCCCTGGCTGACTGCTCCTTAACACAATGGTTAGTTCTGCAGCACACTTGTGACATGATGGCAAACTGTAATTCTCTAAAGAGGACATTATTCCTGTGACACTGTAATATATATATATAACAATCAGAACAATAAGAAAGGTTAGAAATTAAAGAGTACAAAAAAGGAAAAAAAAATAATCACCATTTCAGAGTTTATTTATATAAATAAGTAAAAAATAAATCTCTTTTCATCCTTGTAAATTGTGTCCTTGCCATGGCCTGTGTTGCAGCTGCCTTTTCCCACTATATTCAGCCATGCTCCACAGGGATGCCAGCTGAATGTTGAAGCAGCTTAGGATGACAGCAGTGGCAGGGTAAAGAGTAGGGTGGGTTCTGAATACAAACAGACAAGCTTGTGGTGGGGAATGACAGCAATAGGGTTGAAATATTTCCCCTTTTTTTCCTTCTTCATAAATGCTGACATTCCTTAGGCGCGCATGCATCTTTTATCAAAGAAGATGCCGTATTCAGATTTGCAGAAATGACATAAAGAGATAGCTGGGTCAACATTATGAAAAACGACATCAGAATATGGATCTGACTTTTACGTGTGCCTGCATGATATACTGTATACACCCTCTATCCGATCTGTTGTCTTACTTTAGATGATGTATGCCATCTGGTGTTGCTGGAACATTGTATCTTCTCATATACTCATGCATCTCAGGGAAACTCTTCTTGACGTAGTCCTCTGCACTGCTTTCTCTCACTGTAGCAAAGCGGAATCCCTGAGAGGGATGGTGCAACTGCAGAGGCGAAGAAAGAAACCAAAATTTCACCTTTAGAATAACTTTTACTTAAATAAATTATCATTCTTCAGTTTGCATTTATTGTTTTTTTTTTTTTTTTTTTTTTTTCGTTTTAGCCATCTTAGTGTGTTCTAGTTTATAGTCCAACATCGTCTTTGGCAAAAATAAAGAAATATAAGCCCTGGAAAACGAGACTTGTCTAACAAAACAACTACTTGTGGAAAATGAACTATTTAAAGTGTTATCCTTTACCTTTGGATCATGTATCCCTGACAGCTGCTCGTAGGTTTTCTCCCCAACCATGACCGCAGCCAAGTTAGCAGTGTAGGTGGACAGACAGAAGAGGCAAAAGATTGCCCAAAGGTTCATCAGCAGGCGACCAGTCCAGCACTTGGGGGGTTTGATGGCTACTGTTCTCCCAAAGAGAATAGCATAACACACATTAAGGGCCGAGGAGAAAGAGAAGACGCGGTCACGATTGCGTCCACGAGGGGTCATTCCAAAGGGGCTGTGCCATTCGTACAGGGTGAGGAAAACGGCGGTGACGTGGAGGGAGACGAAGATGCCGAGCCACATGGACCAATGGAGGGGCCACATGAAGGCGCCAATGGGTGCAGCTGTGTCACGGGTACGAACCTACGCAGGACAGATGCAGAAAACTTTAGAAGTGAGATGACTGAAATGTAAGAGTTACTATCATTTCAATACTATATACCCTAGTTCAATTAACATTTTGTTTTTCCATCCCAAATTAAAATTGTAAAAGTTTGGCATTCCTTATGAAGAAACAAACTGAAAAAATATTAACTTTTAATAGAGAATCAACATTGGTGATGATGTGATACTGTATGTCAGGTGTATTTGTTTGAGGCAGCCTGTTGGAAACTTTGTCATAATCCCTATAGCTCAAAACTGTGTGTAGTGTTTTAAAAATAATGAAACGTTAATATCCTGGTATTGAGTAAAATCACAACAAAATTAATCAGAGAAGGAACAGCCATTCTTACCATCCACATACAGTATCTAATAGTGATTTCTAATAAAATTAGGTTTTACTTAAAAGTTTGGAAATGCTTCAAATTAAATTTGATATTTTCCCAAAAGTTTCAAATCTGGGTAAGATCCCTTTTTACAAGCAATACATTTTTTTCTACCTACATGGGAAATTGCTTATAAATATGAACTTTATACAGACACAACTAAAAATAAAGCCATTGTAAGCAATGGCTAAAGGAAAACAAATCAGTGTACTCTACTCTAGTAGTCTGAAGAACTGTCAACCCAAACAAAGCTGAAGTTTTACCTCTCCAGTTACACCACAGGGGGCAGAAAGAAGAGTGATCACCACCATCACTATGTCTGTCTGCTGGTGAGAATAGCTATAGTAATTGTAGTAATAGAGTTCCCCCTGTACACTCACCAGTCCAACCCTATACGGGGAATTGCATTAGGGTCCAATAACGTAAGACTTGCTGTAATAAAGCCCTGCTGTATTGACGGTGACCACCAGAATACCAAGCAGAGAGAATTTAAGGGAGGACAATGACACACAGTGAAAAAGAGAGACTGAAATAAAGAGTAAGAACAGGGATTTAACAGGCAATCAAAAAGTAGTCAGAGTGAGAAGGATAGTACTGACCAGGATCCCCAGGCTGGTGGAGAAGAAGGGTGATGTAAAGTCAATGACTTGACTTCTGGCTGAATTAATGCTGAATGATGTCACCGCCAGGTGGGCAGCACCACTTAGTAGATCGCCTACCAGTCCCGTCCAACGCCCATTCTTATACCCTCCATACTTCCCGTCACCAACAATATACAGGTCAAAAGTAAATCCAATATCCTCCGCCAGCTTGTCCAGCAGGTCAATGCAGTAACCATAGCAACATTTCTTCAGTTCTGTAGGAACAGATCCATTATGTCCTGCAAGTTTCTGGAAAAGTCCTTTCAAAACCGAGGTCTCATTGGTAAGCGGGTCCAAGCACAGCTGGCCTGCTGGACACATCCCATCTCCATCCACCTCACGAGTAAACACAAAGGGATGCTCCACCAGCGTTACCACTCGCATGTGCAACCGCGCAGATCGGCGCCAGTCTCCTCCGCTACCAGACCCTTGATGGCTTGGCCAAGCCCCCTGGTCCATTAGAACTCTCCCTCTGCGCCAGCGTCCCAGACGGGTCCAGGTTGGCTGGCCAAGAGGGTCCAGCTGGAGAGACCAGATGTAGTGATGGGCCTCTGAGATGATGTTCTGACTTTGGCGTTCTTTGGATATAAAACCACTTTGGCCCTCAAATGACGTGTTGGCCAGAAATCTAAAGAAAAAGGAGGAGGAGAAAAAGGGTGAACAAATACGAGAGATAAACAGGAAAAATGTGGAAAGAAAACGGACACAATAGAAGTTAAAGTACTTTTTTTTTTATCTTACTTGACACAAGAATATAAAATAAACTTCATACTAAATATTCCCTAAAGCTGGACTTTTAGAATCAATCTAAACCCTCTATTACATATCTCAAGAATCACTATAAAGTCAATAAACATACCAGCATAAAATATCTTTGGAAATATTAAAAGTGTATAAGTATTTTGCATATTCATTAAATCATCATGTCAACACTTTCTTTGTAATACCACATCATCCTCATCGTCATCATCATCAATCATCATCATCTCTTTATTGCAGACACAAAAAAGGATCATAGTAAAAAGATAAAACAAACAAAATAAGAAGTAAAAAAAAAAAAATACAAGATAAAAATAAACATGACACATAATATTATTCACTGAGTCACAAATAAATGATGACGCCAGTGATGCCACAATCTTGAGGAAATTCTCACTGTACTCAGTGCATGGTTTACTAAAATTGCAATTTTATTATTGCATGACACAAATAATCTACACATACATTTGTACATAAGATTCGTGAGCGCAGCTGTACATGTGCATTATGTACAAACATATGGCTAGCCATAGAACCATGTTTTTATTGAATGCATGAAACTTTTTATCTTTCATGTTACCAGAGTAGTTAAGTAGTTTTTTCTTATTTTTTCTGAATCCAGTGTGTTAAAGCAGGAAAGAAACACTACAACATAGTATATAATGGTGACATGAAAGGCCAAAGAGACATTGCTTCATTTTTTTTTGTTTGCTTTTACAAACAAAAATCTGAAAAGTGTTGTGTGTATTTTTATCACAATCCCTCCTACTCTGTAACCTCTAAATAAAACCGAGTGCCACCAATTGTTTTAAGAAGACCCTTAAGTTGAAAGCAGAGTAAGTAAAGCTGTTCCTTTAAAAACTTTAGTGAGCAAACAGTTTCATGAAAACCAAGCAACACGCTAGACGGGTAAGGGACAAAGCAGTCTGCCTGTGGGAACTCTCTGGCACGCTGATTTACAACAGGAATCCAGACAAACTTGTTCCATGGGTGGAACAAGAATACTTTCTGTGCACTTTACCTTTTCATTATCCTGACCAGCTGAAACTAATTGGTGAACCCAATATTTACATGTTTGTCCATCACCTTATTAAGTGTCATGTTTTAAGACATGGTACAAAAAAAAATGGCACCACTGCAAATATACAGACATGGCTGTATAAGAGAACTGAAAAAAGAGAATTAATCTGAGCTGCAGCCAAGAGGCCTGTGGTACCTCTAGAAGAGCTACCACAGTAGTGTCAACAAAGATTATGCATTTCAGTAATCTGGTCATTATGGAAAAGAGGCAACAAAATAAGTATCATTATTATACATTATAAGCCAAAATGAAAAGGTTTAAATGAAAGCATATTCGTGTGTCAAAAATGCCTGTTCACCGATGTTCTCCATATAATTTGACTGAACTGGAGCAATATTGGGCAAAGAATAAAAAAAGCTGGTAGAGGTATAAGCGCCTCAAATACTTTAGCAAAATATCAGCATGATTTGCTTTTCAGATTTGTATTTAAAAAAAAAAATCTCGAAAGCTATGAATAGTTTTTTTCCTGCTTTATAATTATGTCCTACTTAGTGTCTCCTTTTGAATATCCATAGCTGTAACATAACAAAATGTAAAATAATCCACTGAATTCATTAGTTCTGTTAAAAGGAAAAACAATCTTTTTGTGTCATATGTTTAATGGAGCACACACTGAAAGAACACAGAGAACAGCTTAAATCATAAAATAAAGTTAGATATTCAACAGAATACTTCCAAAGTGCCTTTTTAAATACATTATCCAAACATCCAATGTTTTCCATGTGTGATTTACAGACTCGAGTTAATAATTAGTTTCTATTTGGTTCTACACAAACAATGCTGGGCCTCAGTAGCTTAAAGTGTTTTTGCGTGAGTTTGTGAGTGGGACTGCACACGACAGAGCATGGTTCAGCGGTCAAGCCATTTCTTAAACTGAGGCATGCCAGCTGTCTGAGAATGTCAGATACCAAAGCAGATGCAAACACTTTTGCACCCGAACAGAGGAAAATACCCACACCTGCCCACTGGGTTGTATAAGCTTGGATGTGTGGAAAAAAAAACTTTAGAATTTACTGTGAGCTGGTTGATGTGCCCCCCTCTGGCATAGCCCTCGGGAGGTACTGATGTAGCTGATGTGACCTTTTCCAAAATATATCTTTTCTGTCACCTAGCTCAATGGAAAAACACCCTTTCCCAACTACATGTTGGGTTTCATAGTTGTTTAACAGGTACTAAGCCAACATGACAACTCCCCTACTCTGTTTTAGGTCAGTGTTTTTACTTCAGCCATCAGTGAAGAGCCGCTTTTCCGACTGCACACAGCAGAAATGAGACACCTTTTACATATTCCTGAAGAGGAATGCCTTAACTGCTGAAGTTAATGTGTTTTTTTTTGTTTTTTTAATAGAAGACACCTACAATACATCCTGACACTAAGCTGAAGGTTAGTGTCAGGATGTTTGAGCAGACATAGAGAAAGAGAAGGCAAGGATGCAGCGATACAAAGCTAATAGAATACCGCAGATCTCAGAGGCATACCGAACAGCTGGCCCTGACTCTGACCGCCCTTGCTCGTTTATGAATCATTCAATTTTTTCTGATTGAAAACACATGCAGTGGTTAAAATGACACACAAATTTCCACTGTGTCTAAGTCTCAATAGCTCTTTTGTGCCATGAGTGAAAAAGCAAAGCATAGGCTGTCATTATATAGGCTGAGAGCAGAAGTGGAAATGGAAAAATTACTTGTTCTGTTCTGTCAACACCATATTCACATTTCTACCGCTAGTAGTTTTTATTTATTTTTATTTATTTTTTACCAAAAAGACCTTATAGCGCAATATATAATATAAACTATCACTAGTAATTTTATAAGAAAGCTTTGCATTGTAGGATACTGTAAAGATAGAGCTGGAAACAATGACATCTATGTCTAGAAGAGTCTAAAAGATGCTCTTAAACCTAAAAATACTTCTCCAGCTATCAGAAAATTTGTGTATTGGCATCACTGTGAGGGTTTGTTTGGTGGAGACAGCAAAGAAGAAGGAGGACCAACTAGAAGATTACAAGTTTGAGAAAAAGAAGCATGATCACCAACACATGTCACAGCAGGTGCTTTCTGTTTAGTACTGCAGATGGAGAACTAAACAGAAAAATGACAGTGAAGTCAAACTAAAATTAGGAATGTTTTATAAAAAGTCTTTTTCTTTTATCATAAGTAATAAATAGATCTTTTATTTACGTTGCTGCATAAGTCATTATTTATAATTTGTCATTTATGTTAAAAACTCAGTACATATTTTGTAACTTTATAGTGTATCAATTAGTTGCAGTTTATCACAGGAATAGTTTGGATTTGGGTTCTGTAGTATTTACTATCTACATTTTTTTTTTCTTTACAACATGATGCAAAAAATAAACCCCAAAAGGAAGTCATATTTATGAATCTGTGTAATTATGTTACTGCCTGTGTACCTTTAAATAGAAGTGGTTGGCCAGTTTCCAGATTGGATCCAAACTGTGGTCTGCAAGTTAGTGCCCTTTGACCTTAAAACTTTTGCAACTCAGCTGGAGTGTTACTGACCTTTAAGCTGAGATCAAATAAAGCCTTTCATTATTTCTATAGAAGATGGGATGCTTATGTTCACTAGTTAGTGGAAAGAATTTACCACGTCAAACTGACAAAACATTTACAATGTTTAAAAATGACGAGAGGGTTAAAAACAATGCTTGATTTGCCACCTCCTCCCTTTCCTGGTTGAACAAAACCAGCCCAGACATGTTTGTGTAACACTTTGTTCCCTCCTATTCAGATCTACAAGCAGAATGATGGGTGTAACCGCTGAGTTTCACTGCAGCAACAAGTTTTTAGATCAGAGTCCAAACCTATTCTTGCTCATAGGAAGTGAAAACTTTGTCATTGCTCCTGAGACGGGAAAATGGCACAGAAAGGACTTCAGCTAGACGAGGACAAATATTCTTGTTCAATCTGTTTGGATCTGCTGAAGGATCCGGTGACCATACCCTGCGGACACAGCTACTGTATGAGCTGCATTAGATCCCACTGGGATGAAGAGGATCACAGGAAAATCTACAGCTGCCCCCAGTGCAGGGAGGCTTTCAAAAAGAAGCCTGTTTTGAAGAAAAGCACAATCTTAGCAGATTTAGTGGAGGATCTCAAGAAAACTGGAGTCCGAGCTGGTCCAGATGACCACTGCTATGCCAGACCAGGAGATGTGGCTTGTGATGTTTGCACTCAAAGGAAGTTGAAGGCTGTTAAGTTTTGTTTAACCTGTCCCGCATCTTACTGCGAGTATCACCTCCAACCTCACTATGATGCTCCACCTTTACGGAAGCACAAGTTGGTGGACCCTTCGAAGAAGCTCCAGGAGAACATCTGCCCTCATCATGGTGAGGCGATGGAGATGTCCGGTCAGGGTACCTGCTTTCTCTGCTTGACGGATGATAATAAAAACCAGAAAAAAGGATTAGCTGCAGCAGAAATGTCTGGGAAGCAGAAGAAGCTTCAAGTGAGACGACAACAAATCCAGAAGGGAATCTGGGATCGGGAGAAAGAAATGAAGCAGCTTCGGCAGGAGGTGGAGGCCATCAACGCTTCAGCTGATAAAGCAGTGGAGGACAGTGAGAAGATCTTCACCGAGCTGATCCGTCACGCCTGGAAAAGAAGTGCTGACTTGCAGCAGCAGATCAGATCCCAACAGGAAAGCGAAGTGAGTCGAGTCAGAGAGCTTCAGGAGAAGCTGGAGCGTGAGATCACTAAGCTGAAGAAGAAAGATGCTGAGCTGGAGAAGCTCTCAAACTCAGATCACAGCTGGTTTCTACTCAACTACCCCTCACTGTCAATACCCAGTGATGCTACACACTCATCCAGCATCAAGATCCGACCTCCGAGGTACTTTGAGGATGTGACAACTACTGTGTCAGAGCTCAGAGATAAAATACAGGACATCCTGAGAGACACATGGACAGACATCTCAGACGCAGTCGCTGAAGTGGACGTTTTACTGTCAGAACCAGAACCAAAGACTAGAGCTGGATTCTTAAAATATTCTCAAGAAATCACTCTGGATCCAAACACAGCAAACAGCCATTTGTTATTATCTGAAGGGAACAGAAAAGCAACGTTACTGAAACAGAGGCAGCTTTATTCGGATCATCCAGACCGATTCACCGGCTGGCTCCAGATCCTGAGCAGAGAGAGTTTGACTGGACGCTGCTACTGGGAGGTGGAGTGGAAAGGGAGGCGAGTTGACATTACGGCTTCATACAAGTCAATCAGCAGAGCAGGGAACTTAGATGAATGTGAGTTTCGATCTAACTACAAATCTTGGTCTTTGTATTGTGACAGAAACGGTTACACGTTTTGGCACAACAGAATAAAAACTCCAGTTTCGGGTCCTGTTTCCTCCAGAGTAGGAGTGTACCTGGACCACAGAGCAGGAACTCTGTCATTCTACAGCGTCTCTGGAACCATGACTCTCCTCCACAGAGTCCAGGCCACATTCACTGAGCCGCTCCTCGCTGGAGTTGGGTTTTATAAGGACGGGATTTCCGCCGAGTTGATGAAACTGAAATAGTCCAAAGGGATTTGAGCTCATTATTGTGTCACTCCTCTGAGATTAACTCTTTAGGGTGCAATGTGATTGTGATTTTTGTGGTTTTATGTTGTTGGAGTTTGTTTAGGTGTCGTTCCGTGTTGTTTCTGCTCAAGTAGACTGTCACTGCTAAGAAGGATATTTATCCACCTATTCCCTAACCACACATTCTTTCATGATTCAGTTCTAGCCAGTAAAATTGCAAAGTGATGACATTTAAAGCAGAGGAGTCCTGGTGGGATTCTAAGCTGGAGTATGACGCCTGGCTGAATCATCTTTTGCGCAGCAACCTTAAATCAATGTCATGCCCCTCATGTTCTTGCCTCATGTGTCACCTAAACATATTCTAACTCATGTTAATATTCCTCAATAAGCAAGGAAAAAGGTGCTTTTCTGAAGCAGTTTTGATGCTTCAGAAAAGCATCAAAACTGCTTTCTCCTGACACCAGAATTATGGGGGGAAAAGCAATTGCTGCTCCTTTTCTAGTCACACATAAGCATCTGCCAAGCGCATTGTTTCTTCTTAAACCAATCCTGCCTGAAGCAAACTGTTTTACTTACACTGGCTCAGGAACAAACACCTCTGAGAAGACATTTATCCTACAGCATTTTCTATCTTTACAGGCCATCAGGCTGGCAGATCAACGTAATGCCCCGTTCGTTGATGGGTGTGATTCCCTCTAACATTTATGTAAATGTAGATCATCTCTGGTGTAGTGTAATTTGCAGTGCCTATATATTTTTTTGAGAATTTTAAGAAAAGAATCCTCTTGTTGATCATCTACATTACATGTTATATAAAGTTTATTTAACCTGAATACTAGAAACAGGTGGAAGAGTCCAACAAGAGGCTCCAAAGAGGCTGATGATAACACTGAAGGAACAGCAAGGATTTCTAAACAGGACTTGTGTTGTATTTCTACATGAGACAATAACCTCCTATACTCTCCATATGCCAAGATAAAAAAATATATAATGAAAACATCCTGACAAAAATCTTCTAAAACCTTAGTATTGGCGTGTACTATAGTCAGAAAAAGTTACAATTTAGGCAGCAGTGAAATATGGTGGTGGCAGCATCATTCTCTGGGGTTCCTTTCTTCAAATGGATCTGTGTTTTTGTCAAGGTGAATTAAGTTAACACGTGATATGTCAACAGACCCCCAGAGAAGAATACTAAAACATAAAAATGAATCAAAAGAGTCTTGTCTGTACATATCCTACGAGGATGTTGAACCTTTGGTTTTCAGTCTTTTACATTTTTTCTTTGTAAATGGGAATAAATGTGTTTTTTCATTTATTCAATTGTACTGGATAAACATATTAAAGGTCAAATAAGCTTTGAAAGTCTTGACTTATGACAATCTGTTTTTACAACATAGACACCTGCCAATGAATACAAAGGTTCACACTTTCTAGATCCGGCAAAGAAAATCGTAAATTGAGACATGATGAAATTGTCATTAAGTGGGAAAATATTCTTCTTCGAAGCAACATTTCTAAAATACTTTTATTGTTTCAGATAATTATATAACTCAGTGGTTCCCAAACTTTTTCTCATGGAGCCCCCCAGTGGCTTCCCAGCCTTTCCTGGGCTCCCTCTATGGATTACAATAGGGAGAGTTAGACTCTGGTTGACCGATGGGTGTGACCGGTGGCGGAGGAAGGTAGAGAGATCCTTAGAGTCTCAAGTCTCCATGTTATACTCTTCCATCCCCCCCAGGACACACAGCGTTCATCTTTGTTTTTTTTTCATTCATCCAAACCGCTTCCTGCGCCCCCCCGCAATGGCACGGCGCCCCCTCCAGGGGGTGCGCCCCACAGTTTGGGAGCCTCTCATATAACTGGTAAGAAAAATATTCAGACTCCTGGAACAGCAAAAAAAGAAAAATCACACTGATAAACACTTTTTTTCTCACACAATCTCACTATACACTTTTTGGTTACTTTAACTTTTTCAATTATGCATTTTTCTAAACACAGACAAAACAGTTTCAGGTTTGTAAAAAATAAACATAGTTGCTTTTAGATACCCAGCCCAACATCTGCAAAGATCCATTATGTATCAGATATTTAAAATCAAATTTTGGGATCAGTTTTGAACCCCAATAAACTGGGTCAGAGCCTTCAGGTGTTGAATGTTTTAACCTATAAACATCAACAATAAAGAACACATCTCACTTCTAGTATGTCTGCCAACTGTAATTTGTGGGACAGACGTCATATTTTAACATGAAGTCAGTATTTTAACATATTTATTATGTTTTCTCCAAGTATCAAGTTGAGTGACTCTGCTGACATTTTGCCCAGGACATGCAGTTCTGAAACACAGGATCATTATAGTTGTCGAGCCTTTCGAGCAGATGCATTTTTGCTATGAGTCAGCTGCACAAATATGCCAAGAACATTTGTCATTTTAGCTGACACATTCAGGGATTGCTAATCAGAAATGAGAGGCCTGTTTTCTATACCTCTGCTTGAAATAAACACAGCCATGTTTTCAATAAGACTACATATTCGGAGGGTTAGATGTGCCTGGCTTATTATAGTATCATTGAATTTGCTACTCCAACATAAAAAAAAAAAAGATGAAAGAACAAAAATGTGATCCTTTTCAGAGCCTGGCAGCTTATTACAAAACATAATTGTCACAGTAATGGGCCAGCCCTTTGTTTTGTCTCTATTGTTTCTGTCTATGTTCTCCCAGCTGGTTGTTTTGGTCCTCTGTTTGTGATCTTTGCAGGAGTTGGCGTGTGAGTGTGTGTACCAGTATGGATGTGGCAATTTGTCTCACTCTTTCCGGTCGAATTTGTGGGACTTGTCGACTATTCCAAAAATATTCTACATCAACTCAAGTCAAGTCTCTTCGCCTTGCAGTGGATTTTTTTCACCTGTGTAGTTAGAATTGCAAGAGCTAGCTGATCCAGGTAGTTAACCTAGATCAGGTTAATTACCTGATCTAGCAAGCCTTATGCAGCAGCACATTACCAGCCAAATCTCCCAGCCCGTCTCGCTCTGCACCACGCCTCCAACTCCTTCCTCCAACTTGCCATCAGACTGGCCCTGGCAGTGTGGTTTCCTGTTTCAGGCAGCCTGGCCATTCTCTGCCAACACAGCAGCCTGCTGCTTACTTTCCCTTCCCTGAGCTGCTACCTTGCTTTCCTGCCCATCAGGATTAAGCTTCCGATCAACAGCAAACCTGGTCAAATCTTCAAACTGCAAGCTTTCGAATTCACAAAACTAAACCTTGCCTGTCATATTTTCTGTGCAGGTAGATAAATATACACTGCTTCTGTCTTTTTGACAGAGCAACAGGTAATATTGGCATATGTTTGTAATCTTGGTTTTGGTATTTTGGAAGAGTTCGAGGTGTTTGCCTCCTGAAAAACATTCCAATAGAGAACTATTACGAGATAGTTAGACACATTAAAGTTGGCTGTAAGCTATTGGTGATAGGTTGACACAGCTTCCTGAATGATCAGACAGATCAACGGACTAAAAGTGAAAACAAGTTTTGGCGCAACTGCAGTAGAATGTTAATACATAAGATTTTGGATTACAAAAAATTAGGCTGTTTTGCCTGGAGAACCCCTGAGTGGATAAAGGGTTCTCCATTTATTTATCGATATTAGATAAATAAAGTCCAAAATAACCTTGAAAATTAGACGGAAAAATATTCCAGTTGAGCTCAAAGGAGATCAGTGTTAGATACTGTGACAGAAAATGCAACAATTTTCTACTGTAGCTTCATAACTTTTATGACGAGACATAATTTCATGTATGACCTCTGCATGTAATAAACATGTGCTCAGTTCAACAGAAAATAGCATGAAAATGTTATCAGCCATGTTTTCAATAAGACTACATATGTGGAGGGTTAGATGTGCCTGGCTTATTATAGTGTCATTATAATATATATATATATATATATAAGTGTATAAAATATAAAACCTGAAATGGAAAACTGTCCACAACTGACAAGGAAATGAACTACTTAATATTTATAAATGTGTTTTTCAGCACATAAACAGTAATATTTACAAGCCAGAAATTTTGGAGATATATCTCTTTTTGATGCCATTTGTGTATCATTGTGTATCTCATTTTCCTAATCACTGACTGTTTCGCTGCCATGTTCTAAGTTTTTTTTGTATTTTTTTTTTCTGAAAGTCACATAATTACTTGATTGTGCAACAAAAGGACACTCTGTGCCTGCAAAATACATAATACCACCCTTTTAATATTATATAATAAACAGTAGAGTTTAGTGATGACTGTGATTTTTCCTGTTTTGTTCCGGTTTTTGTTCCGGTTCTTTTAAATTTTCTCTGTTACAGAATGTTCTGCATGTGCTCAGGTATTCATTGGTACAGCAATAGGGCTGAGCAGCTGATATTCTCCATACAGTATGTGTACCGTCTCACCCCTAGTTAACGTTTTTCTAATGAGCTCCTCCAATTCTGACAACAGCAGTGATCTAATAGCAAATGATAATAGAATTATATCGGAAGCTTGTTAAAGATTACATTGTATTGTATGGATTATGTGCAACTTGCTAAGGGATATTTAATGAAATATTAGTGGGAAAATTATTTAAACAGAAACTGATCAAATGCATCCTCCAGTTACCAAACATCAATAAAAACAGCATGCTAGTTTCTGACCAGACTTGCACAGATTACTGGAAAAAAAAAATGCTGCAGTAACTCTGAATTCCTGTAAATCATTTCGTTGCAGTGAAATTTGTGTTGAGAATTGTCAACTGTCCCTTCTGATTTATTATCTTCACATAATGTTAAGTGATGTGGCTTGAAAGAATTTCCCCACAGGACCGAGTGAGTGAATGACAAAAGGCGCAGCTCTCAGAGTGCTCAGTGAAAGCACTGCAGTGATACAGGGGAGGGTGATGGTGGAGAGGAAAGGGGATGGGTGGGTGTTCTCTAAGAAGTGACTGAAATGATGAAGAGTTTATCTGCATAATAACGGTGCCTTGATCTTTCTCTAAAGCTTGAGGAAGCAAATGAAATGATGAATGGGAATTAAAGAAACAAAGGAAATTGGCTACAGTAACCATTCAGCATGTCAAATAAAATCCTCATACTTTATCAGTTCCGCCATCACGAGTTATATCTCCAACGTTGTTTGCATTTGTTTCATTTTGGTATGCATTAATTATTCATGCTAAACAAATATGTCAAGCATTAAAGATACTTATGAGAAAAACTAGAAATATTCCCGTTGCACAAATTACAGTCGTAATGTGGAACAAGCAGAGATGTTTCTTATGATGTTGGTATTGGATTTTCTGAGGGATGTGTAAACATTTGGTTCATCACGTAGCTGTACTGCAGAACCAGAAAAGTTTGGACTTGATATAATCATAATCTTAATACAGTTTATCTTTTGACATATTTTTTTTTCATTTTAACTTTTATTATGTATTCCAAATCAAACATTTTCTCCACTCAGTTTTTACACTGTGTTTATGGCAAATACAAAGTTTCTTTTTTTAAAACAAACATGATTGCAAGTCAAAACGCGAGCAGATGTCAACAAACAACATTGGTGATTATTTAAATTGGTTTGATGCACTGAAACCCTTAAGTGTGACAAACATGCAAAAAAGTTGGGGAGGTTCTGTAGCTTCACTGGTCTTACGATGCTGGAAAAGCCTTCTTACATCTTCTACAGATACCTTGAGTCCAGACTGTTCAGTTCAGAGAACTGCCACACAAACTACTTAAAAGATGTAGGGGCCAGCCAGACGAACACTCTTTACTACTCAATTCTGTTACCAAATTTACTTACTTTAAAATAACACTCAACCCAATATGAAGACTATCAAACTGTAAAGTACTCTTGTTCGTATGTGGTGTGAAAAAAAACAGATAAATTACGCTTCATTTTCTCTAATGAGAAATATCAATAAAGCTCTGTTATATTACGTATCATTTTTCATTCATTCTTGTGTCAGCACGTTCTATTGGTTTATCTATAGAGATGCCTTAGGTTATCGACCGTAAGAGAGAGTTGGGTAACAACTGAATACAGCTACACATTCACAGCCCCTCTCAGTAAAAAGTTGTACAGTGCAAAAAGCTGTAACAGAAGCATATTCATATTTTTATCTAAAGCTAATGTGGAGATGCATGCATGTATTATTCTGCAACACTTCAACTAAACTGCCAATATCCAGCTTTTACAAAAGCAACATGAAGCATAACTGTCATGTCAGTACTGTCATGTACTGGCATGACAGTACATGTCAGTATCATGTACTGTGGTTACCTTCCTTCAGGTGGAGCTGGGGGTTTTGTCAAGATGGGTGCAGTTGTCACAGTTCCAATTTCTAGTCATGTCTGAAATAAAGCCTTCAGGTATCTGCTAGAAAGCTACAGATGAAGAAAGATTTTATTCTTTAGTCCAAGTGTACATCAAGTTCAACAAAAGAATAACTTCACTGGAAAAAATCAAAGTGTTGCAGTGGCCAACCCAGAGTAGAAAGCCATGTCTGAAAAAAACGCTGGTGTTGAGAAGGGATGTGGAGCTTAGATTGGGAGAACTTTTGGAAGGTCAAGCAAACTAATTTTACAAAATAAGACGACATGCAGATAGACTTGCAATGAAAAATAATGAATGCTGAGAATGACTTCAACAAGGTTTGAATTTAACAGTGTGCCAGTTTTTTACTTTTTCTCTCATGACTGATTTTTGTTTCAGTTGGAGTGTACAGCATATATCTCACAAAAGAGGGTGAAAATAATTTTGGAAGTAATTGATTGAAACAACTGAATGAGGTTCTTCGTATTATCAGACCTATCCTCATCAAAATGTTCAGGTGTTACTATCTTCGGTCTCCAGATGTCTTCTTGTTTTCAGTGCAAAATGTCTGCCCAGTGTTTAGTAAAAGGGCATTCAAATGACTGAATAACTGGAATTGGTTGCATGGTCACCCAAAAGGATATTAAGGACTTCTTAATGACTTGGAAACAGAGAAATCAGGCTATAAATGTTTCCCCAATTCAATTAGATAACAATGTTGTCTTTCATTGCTGTAACTTGTCCTAACTCAATTTGTACTGCTTTCTACTTTCCCAGAAAACCACTAAGAGATTTAACCTCAATCGATGCTTTCTTGGTTCAAAAAGACAAAGTCACAATGTTTTCAGAAGCCTGATGTTTGAGCTTAACATATCCATTTTGATTGGTCTAATGTGATGTTCTAGTTTGTAAGACACTATCCATATAATGTACTGTGCAATTCTTATAGTGCAGTACCTTTATCTTTTAGCTATGTGATTGAGGCATGATGCATGTTAAAAACTTTTATCTACGTGGTTTCTATGGTACTGCATTTGCTTTAGCTTGCTGGACTCTTAAGTAGTTATTAGCACCTGTTTTTGCAGGTTTTGCGTTAGTTCTTTGTTTTTAAAATCAAACTCATGACTTTTTGCTGCATTTTAGTAATATTTAATCTCGTCATTGCTCACTCACATGTTTTAAAGCTATAATAGAATTCAACTGGAACCCAAATCCCCTATGATATCACGTTTTTTTCTGATGAAAAACACCTGCCCACATTTGTCATCAGCTTTTTCCCCTTTTGACCACTTGATGGCTTGGCCAGCAACCCTGCTGCAACCATAAGTCCATAATAATCATGCAGTAGGTTCCCCCGAGAGTTTGAATGTCTAGGCTGGTGACAGACAGAGCCTCACTGCTGCTCATCTGTCACTTGGTTTTTGCTTTCAACGCTGTGCTGATGACAACCCATCCCTCCAGGTTAGGTCGTTCACAAAGCACCTGATGCAGTGAGCTCATCCAACAAAATCCCCAGCATCTGAACAGTCTCAAACTACTAATGCCTGCAGGTTTAAATACATAATGGCAAATGATGTGATGCGCTTATGCCAAGGATTTTCAAGATGGTGTTATTTGCAAAAACAATTTAAGAGTTGTCTCCGCTCAGAAAATTTTAAATACAAAATGATGACTAGAAGCCAAGCAACAGCTGTGCAATAATGAGTTGAAAGCTGTAAACTTATTAGGCAACATTCAGTTTAATAGTGTAACACATTCTATGTAAGGTAAACCCATCAACAAGATCATATGAAACCTTAAAATCTAGAAACATTAACGTTATTTGAAAAAAGATTAAACAGAATCTAAACTAAATATTGTCATTGGACTAAACTTATGTTTTCATGTCATCTTGATAACTCAAAATATTTTATTTTTAAGCCATTTTCACCCAGTTGCACTTAAAAACACACAAATTTATAGATGTGTATGTAGATTAGTGGGCAACTTAGAGTTAAGTGGTTTGCCCAGAGGCAGATTGACATGACACAAGAGATCTGGGGAAAAAAAAAAAAAAAAAACTTTTAACTTTATGGTTGCAAGATAACTACTCTACCCTCTGATCCACAGCCACCTCAAAACCACCCGAAAAAATTTTATATTGCACAAAAATAACAAAAAGACATTATGAATATATGCATAAAGACTTTCAGAACTGCTGGATTTTGCCTAACTGGGAGCCTGGAAAGCTGCCGTGCCTGGTAAACCTTAAATAGGAGATAGACAAGCAGTATTCTTATCAGATTAAATGAAAGAGCACGTATCAGCTGTTCATATTTGCAATCTTGCTCTTGACATTATCCAAAGCTGATATGAGTCATGGGGCTAGACACCCAGGTAAATTTAGCTGTTTGTCCTTTGGCTAACCTTAAATGACCCCTTCGCAGACATGAGACTAGCTGAAAGTCATTTTATCCATATCAATAAATACCACAGCTATAAATATAATGCATAAATATCTTATGAGTGGATTTGTTATAATTATACATGTGCAAAAGTTAAGAATTATGATAAAAGATTGCAATATTATTTAAGCTATAAGTATATTTTAGTATCTTAATAGATGTAGTGGCTTGTAAAAGTATGAATACATAAGATTAAACTGTACTGATAATACTAATTAAGGAGTTAGACTATACACAGTTTCATGGAGTTATGAGTTATTAACTTTTAATTAGACAAGACAAAAGTCCTGCAAGTGTAAAACTAAATGCAACACTATGATCCCAAAACCAGGTCTTAATAATAGAAATCTAAGGCTCATATAAGCAGCTGCTACAATGAAAAAAGTTAGCAGTTTCATTTTTTTATCCTCAGTTTAAAGAGTAATTAAGAAAAACCTGTTATCAACCAGAGTGGAGGTCTAGTTAAGGTTTAGAAGATTAAGAAAACAGTCTGAGGGAAAACATTTCCTTGATTTATTGCTAATGAGCTATAAAGAGCCTATGGATGTGCATAACAGGCCACTGGTATGAACATGAAACAATGAAGGCCATAAAAAGCTGTGGATAAATAAGGGATGACGAGAAAAAGTGGCAAAGAGCAAAATAACCTTTTTGGTATGAATAAATATATTAGGAAGAAGGATTACTGATTGGTAGTAAGTCTACTAACTCAAGTAAGTCTACTTGATGGGAAAAAAATAAACACAATACTCCAACACAACAATTATTTAAAACTCAAACAGTCTTAGATATTGTGACGGAAACCTTTTCTAGTTTATTGAAAATTAATCTCGGTATATTGTAAAACAATTCATGAAGATTTTGAGGTTAATAACATGTAATGAAGTTGTGAGGAAATGAGAAAAAGCTGAGAAAGGACATTGGAAATAAAACTAGATAAGTTTAGTAGTAAGGTGTTCTATCTTACAGCACTAGTGTTTTAGCACAAGGCTCAGTTTACCCCACAGAGGAACGATCCAACGGCAGAATTTGTTTTGCCATCCGAGTCTGAGTCAGTCTGTTTTGGACTTCCTTGATTAAATTTTTGTGAACCTTATGTCACTCTGAAAGTCAGGAAGTGACCTCAGATTGCCAAGATTTGAAGAGCACACTGTCAGATTTCCTCAGTACAGGAACAAGCCCTGAGGGACACCATTTATAAACAAAGAAAATCAGTAGATGTACTTAAATCAGTAGATGTAGTTAAACTTGCATGAAACCTGAATTCAGAGAAAAATTTACATGTACAGCAAACTTTGTCAATCTTATAATTGACAAAGTAATATTTAAGCATGTTTGAAGAATTTTATGCTCCAATGTATCAAGAGTGGCGCTCAAGCGCTGAATCAATAAGTTAATCATCAATAGTGTAGTGTAATAATGGTTTCATAATCCACAATTTTGTTCCTATAAAGTGTTGAGTGATTAAGATGTGAGTGAGTCGTTTGCTGATGTCTCTGTACAAGACAGCCAGTTTAATAACACTATTTGTGTTTACGGTCCTATTAAAGAGTGCAAATGCAACAGAACATAAGGGATTCCAAGCTGAAAGAAGAGGTTATGATATAAATAACAAATATACAATTATATTAAGCTTTAATATAACTCTGCTCTTCTCCTTGGTCTTAATATTCAATTGCCCTAAGGCGCACCAAGTCAAAATTACTTCCAAAATACAGTCTGACTTTTGCCACAAACTCTGCTTATTCATTAGATTCACTCTTCCTCGGGCCATTGGAAGCAACTGACCCATCTAAATGTTTGGGAAATATAATTCCTAAATGGACGCTGAGCACTATGTCTTGCAGTATTTTGCCAAGAGAAGAAATGTTGACAATGAATGGAGGAAAAGAAAAAAAGAGACAAGTGAAGAGCTAATACTAACTGCAGTGAAAAGAGGAAAAAAAAAGTTTTTCTATTGCTGTTCACAAACATTCAAGAAGTGTTATTTGTAGTCAAGCAGCTGGTAAAAGTAAACTAGGTTGTTATTCATAATAAATCCGTTCACACGTTCTAATCATAAGATGGTGCACACATCTGTTGCATAAGGGGTTTTTCTAGACCCAGAATCCCACACATGAATCTAAACCTCATCAGGTAGATCCTCTGCCTTCACAGGGTCATTGGCAGGTTTCCAAAAGGATAAAACATTTCTGCTGAGCACCAGGGATATGTAAAATAAAAGCCTAAATAATGATTAAACAAAGCAAAAAGTCTTCTAAACAATCTCCCCTGGCTCATTGAGTTATAGAGATCTAAATAAATGTGTCCACTGCTCGTCAGAAGTTAACATAAACTCATTATGATCATAAGACTCAACTTAATCTTGAGTTTTGATGGAAAAATGACAACGCAAGGTACTGTAAGGAATATTACTCAATTTTTTAATATACTCTGTGGGTTTTCTCTCATCCACACATGGATTACATTATACATACACAAATGAAACCGTACTCAAACACATGCTCTTTGTAGCCATCAGCAGGTTTGTGTCTTAATTCTGCTTAAATATGTCGTCTCATCATGGCAGAATCTGTTACTTTCCAGGCACACTTCACACTTTTAAACTTCTAATCTTGACTCCGAGTGTTTTTCTGCAGTTGAGGTCAGCGCTTTCCTCCAGCTTAATATCAGCCCATTTCACTCATTCTACACGATGTAGGAACAAAACGATGTTGTGACTCTCTCAATGCCTGTGGTGGTAGTGTGTCACAAACACTGAGTGAAATAACAATAAAAAAGGACTAAATTCAACTTAACTTCAAACAAACAACAAGGTGGTTGAAACTTGGGAATAGCATGCAGTCAGTGACTGTGTTCACATAGGAGGCAAATGCAACCCAAATCCACTTTTCCCCCATATGGAAATCATATCTGACTTTTTCATGGCAGCCTGAGTGGCCCAATTCTGATATTTTCACCACCCAAGAAACAGAAAAAAAATCAGATTTGTGTCACTCCCATATGCCGTGCTAAACTGAGTACATACAGTTGATATTATATCAAAAGACAGATATATATTTTTTTAAACTGTCTGACATGAAATCTTAAACTGCATGACTTAGGTTAAATATTTTGGATATCCTTCCTCATGCATCTCACAGTAGTTAATAGCAACGTTGGCCCATTTCTCCTTACAGAACTGGTGTAACTGAGCCGTATTTGTAGGCCACCATGCTTGCACACGCATTTTCATCTTAAATAAATTAAGTTTGATTAAGATCAGGGCTTTGTGATCCAAAACATTGACTCTGTTATCCTTCAGCCACTTTGTAACCAGTCTGGCAGTATGCTTCAGGTCATTGTCCATTTGGAAGACCGAAATGGACAATGACCAATGATTTTGAGGCTTTAACTTCCTTGCCTCAAAAATATAAATAATTTGAGAACTTTGCTCAAAAACCAGGTCCTTGCCAGGAAAGTAACCGAATTAAATGATTTCTAACAGATCTGTCAAGAAGAGTGGTTAAATGTGTTGCTAGAAACATACCACAACCTTGAATACAGCTAAGAAAAAGCATGAAGTTAAGGTGTAACTTGCTTAGGATTGCTTGACTAAGTTTGGAATACAAAAAAAAAACATGAAAAATTCAGGCATGTTGTACCTTATTCTAAACTTAACTAAAGCTACATTGTATGTTAGGTAATCATTCTACCTGGGAGAAAAGGTTGGAATGCATTTTTAAAGGCTGAGTATTGACGTGACATTCATGGCCTGAATGGGAGTTGCTTTACATACATTTATGTAGCAAATTTCATGTGGTATATTATATATATATATATATAATTACATACACAAATATACAGTTGAAGTAGTTGAAAAGAGGGAAAGCAGTAGAAGTTAGTAACAGAGGAAATTAGCATGACCAATCATTGCCTTCTGATGTTATTGTTTCTTCCATGCAGAACGACTTTGTCATGCTGTTGCAACAATGTTATGAAGCTGCAGAATAATTAGCAAATCAGTTACAGAAAAAAAGCACACAAATTTAAGGTTGTTGCATGCTGTAATTTCCTACCTTGCCAAGAATTCCCCTGAGCTGCCATTACTCTGTCGTGCATCCATACAGTTTGTAGTTCCAGGTATAAGCGCCATGGCAGGATTCTCCTGGGCTGCACTGCCCACGGCTCGTGCTACAAACTCCAGCGAGTCCTGAACATAATGATCCAAAGAAGGGGATCCCATCATGCCATGTGCAAGTAGCCCCAGCGGTAACCCATCTGTTCGAAGCTCAGCCACGTTTTGGCTGTCCCCCAAAACCCAGTGAAACTCCGGGAGGCTCATTCGAGTCGCCAGCGTCCATAATTGGCGAACTTCCCGAATGTTGCACCCAAACGTCACCACTCCCCGCGTGGAGGAATGTTCCCTCAAGGCCTCCAGCTGCCTCATGAGACCCTGCTGCTGGTCTGATTTCGAAGAAGAATTTGATGAATAAGATGACGCAGTTGGTGATGAATATGAAGGGTATAGCACCTCCACTCCCACAGGGGAGGTGGTTGCCTCTGCCGAGGATGATAGTGAAGACAGAAGGGGCGACAATGTTGTTTTTGTCAGGTTGACCAGCGTGCCCAAGTGGAAGCGGCTGTTGTTCTTGATGAGGAAGAGGAAGTCGTTTATTTTCCACTCCTGACAGAGGACAATGCTGAAGTCCCACCATCCGTTCATCATTAGCAGATAGTAGAGGAGCTGGGACGGCGGGGCCGCTACGGTCTGCATTGCCATTTGAAAATGAAGACGATTCTGTGAGAGACAGTAAAACTTCCATTAGAAGATGAGGCAAGAAAGAGACAATAGTTCAAAGGCTAAAATGCAACACATAAAGAGGATATAATAAGCAGCAATGTTTGTGTTTTATTTAGTTAATATATTGTGCTAATGACATGCGAATTACACCATATATTTATGCAAATTATACCTTAACTTCTGTGTGAAAGAAAGGGAATGACAGGGATTTGGCATTGAATATGCAAATGAATCGCAAAAAGTCATAGAAAACCAAGAAACCAGTTTAACCTATCTGTATTTAAACAGCAATCCTGCATTCTATCAGCATCAATTAATTACTTCACTTGATGATAAGGTATTGCACAAGAAGCATGTCATATTCAGCAAAAGCAAAATGCTCTCTGAGGACATTTTGTAACCTTCTTGTTTATTTATGTGAGTGACACTGATTACTGCCACATGTCTGAACTTCTGAATGTTCTAGTTAGTACCTGTTGGTCAAAATCTGGAAGTGGGAACATAATTTCACCCTAAGTCAACCACAAACAATTGCTCCTAGCAAATTTTCAGACAAATGAGTCAAAAGACAACAATGAGAGTTTCTCAAAAGCTATAGAAAATTCACAGAGAGCTCTATGAAACACGGAATTTGCAGGATAATTTTTCTCCATTAAAACAATGACTAAAGCACTCAACTGTAATGCCTGGTCACTACATGCACATCATTTCCCAAAGCACCAAATTAACATTGAAGTTTGGAGGTGGGATCATCGTGGTGTGAGGCTTCCTTCAGCAAATGCCACTGGCTTAGTGACAAAAGATGAAGATATGAAGATACATCCTTCATAAAATATAAAGATGAAGCAAAGATGGATTTTTTCCAGCTAGACAGTGGTCCCACACCTAAAGCCATGGAAACTCTGAAGTGGATTCAAAGGCAAAAAATAAAACTTTTTGAATGTTCCAATAATCTCCCAAAATTAATCGAATCAAACATTTATGGGAAGAACTGAAGATCAGCGTTTACACAGGAGCCCCTTGACCTTCAAGATTTTAAGACATTTTGTATAAAAGAAAGGGCCAAAATCACACCTTCACAAAGCACGAAAAGAGTTTCTCAACACAGGAGATTTCTCAAAGCTGCCACTGCTAGAGTTATATTCAAGGTTTCTTACCTGTGCAATTCCACTTTATTACACATAAGTCAATGTATGCACTTTTTTCATTTACTTCTTTGTATGTCTAAATCTCTTGGTTTGTTAAGAACGCCTGATCTGAATTTTATGTCTACATGCCGACAATGATAAATTTACATACAAAAATGCTAATACATAAAGAACAAAAGAAAGGGATGAAAGATTAAACAATAAAAACATTTTTGATTTCTTTAGACACTGAATGAAATGTAAAAGAATAACAAATGGAGTGAGATTGTACAAGAAAAACGAAGGAAGGTCGGACAGAAAGGACAATGCAGCAGCTCAGTAGTGAAATGTAGCAAAGCATGAACAAAAGACTGAAATAAAGTTTTATATATTTAAAAGGAAATAAACTTTTTATCTTAAATCAATGTGTTCCTAGTGTAAAAACACAGTCTACTGGATATAATAGATTGCAATCTCAACATTCCAGCCCCTATGAATATCATTACTCACATCATAAGAGCTACATCTATGTTTACACTTTTTTCGTCTAACTTTGAGGAAAAACATCCAAAATTTCTTTCATTTCTCCCCCATAGTATAGGCAATTATGCAAATGCATGTGTATATATTTTGTGATGTCATCACCATAAATACAAACAGCACAGAATTGAAAGTTTTCTTTTTCTCAGTTCCTTTTTTCTAAAACTCCTGCAGTGAAAATCCAAACATCTAGACTAAAATGTGTTTTTATTGTCAGTGTACATTTCTTGCAAAAAAACAAACAAACAAAAAAACACCATAGTTTTAAAATAAGTATTTTACTTTATGTAATTTATTAAAGAAGATTCACTGTTTTTCTCCATTTTATTTACTTTCACTGTTTTCAATTGTACAAGGTCTAGCTGATAAATCCCTCTGTTGTCGAATCAATCTTAGGTCGTCGGATGCTTCAAAGTTCACTAAGTCTTAGAGCGTGGAGGTATGGCTGTTAGTTTCTGTGAGCAGCTAGAAAGGTCTTCCAGTGTTTAACCCACATTTACCCTAAAGACATCTAGGATAAGCACTGTTTTTATATGTTGGTTTGCATCCTGTCTGTTTCAGGCTGTTTTATGCAGTCAGTTCTACACAATGGGCCTTTACAGCAAAAATATTCATCTAAAATCAACAGTTGTTTGAAACTTTAGATGTAGACGTAGAAGAAAAATAGCTGATAAAAAGATTAAACATGATTCAATAAGATTATAGTCTCAGCATAAATACTATAAGAGTAAATAGGATCCACTGCCAATTACAGGAAGATAAAATACAGAGTTAGAATTTATATCAAGACAAAATATGAGTAGCGCAAATTTGGAATTGGCAAAGTATTCAGATGAAATTTAATAGATTTGAATTAGCAATGAGGGCTTAGGAAACTCTGGCATGCTAATCACATGCTGATTATCCAGCCAATTAATCAGTTAGTTGTTTGTCAGTACATGCAGAGAGTTTAAAGGCCCCTTAGAAACTCTGTACAACTTTAACACAAGCTTTGCACTAAAAGTCCATTAGTTTAAGATATTGGTGAATTTAATTTATCCCATTAATCACTCTGTCCAACAGGCATGCAAAAAAAGACATTACTAATCTTATCTTTGCATATAAAAAGCAACCCTACATGTTTTATTTCAGACTCAGAAGTCCTACATCCGGAGAGGAAATTGTAATGCAGTCCACAGGGCATCAGACTCTCACCTCTCCTCAATGCCCATGAGGATTTATTCTCAACTGCAGCACTTCTGAAATGTAATCTCCATAAATCTGTAACCCTTTCTTTATGTAAGTAAAAACTGAGTAATTTGTAGAAAGCTTAGTGGTCCTGTCTTTAAACAAATGCAAAGATACTGTGAAGCCTAAGTTTCTTGGCTGTTTGACTTTTTTTTTTTCAAGTTAAATGTACTTTTTCCTATGACTATGTTAGCTAAAGGATAACTATTTTTGACTTTTTGTGCAAACTGCACAGTAAAACAGCAGAGGCTGAAAGAATCATGAAAAACTGGACAAACCAAAGATGATGAAATTGGTTGGGTTATTGATCTTCTTGTGATTAGATGATGTCTCATAGAGAAAGCTTTCTGTTCAATAAGAAATTCAGAATGAAATTTCAAATGCTGCAGATTATTCATCTGCAACAGCTGTATTGCTTATGGGCTGCACAGTGTTGCAGCTGTTAGCATCTTTTCCTTGCAGGAAGAAGGTTCTGGATTTGATATCCTGCCTCAAGTCTTTCTGCAGGGAGCTTACATGTTCTCCTCTAGTATGGGTTTTCTCTCTGAGAGGAAGTATGACGCCCCTACTTCCTCTCACAGTCCAAAAAACATGACTGTCAGATTAAATGGTCTCTCTAAATTGCTCTTAGGTGTCTGTGTGTGTGCATAGGTGTTTGTCCAGTGCAACTCTGTTGCCTTGTGATGGACTGATGATCTGTCCAGGCTAAGCAAGTATAAATAATGGATGGGTTTAATAATAAGGCGAAAAGTTATAATGTTAGTAGAACTGATAGGATCTGGGTTCAGCCAAGTTTAGTTGTGTTCCTGTTACCAGATCTCCCTCACTCAATGCATGTTTTTCTCTCTTTCACATTTTCGTGAGTGAATTACACATTAAATCAGCAATTTGTCAATAAACATCTGTTTTAAATAAATCCTACTTCAGTATGATTTTTGTGTCACTTCAGTTGCAGCTATGGTCACTTGCCCTATAAATGTACTAGAAGTAAATATGTGTTTCCTCTAAAATCCTCACTGTAAGACCATTGGAATAAAATATTAAATTGTTTCAAGGCTTTTTACACAGCTCAACTACTTGTGCCAATAAATGTGGAGGTGGCTCTAGGACTTAAAAAACCACCACTTATCTGTCTCTTTCATCTGCACTCAGGAGGAGTTCATTATTCACTTTAACAAGCACATGCGCTGCACTTTAAAGTGCTGTAAAACACAACTGGATTGTGTTAAAGAACCAATGTCGCTCTTATATGACAGCAATTGTACAGCAATTACTGTCTCCCGTACAGAGACTCATCTCAAGTTACACAAAAGGATCCAAATTAATTTTCCAGAGCATCAGAAATGCAATGACTTGTGTCAAAGTGAAAAGATTCAGTAGTTTGGACTTATTACAAATCTGTGAAGTAAAGGAGTTCATTGGAAAAAATGCTAGCAGTTGGGAGTGAACAGTGCGTGCTGAAGGGTAGATTGATGGAACTGTGCAAAGGAAGCAGAAAAGGTGATTGAAAAGGTGATTGTAAATCTGTAAGAAAATGTCTCAACTGGGGATTTAATATTTTCCTCTGTAATAAGTAAAACAGAATTCATCGTTTTCTGGTAGCAAAGTGAAGGTTATTCAAGAAATTAGAGGGAGCTATTTACAAAAGTATTATTTAACTTTAATAATAACTTTGTATTTCTGGATTTGAGCAGTGAGAACGAAGCTGTTTTGCATCATTACATAATTTGGATACAGTAATCCAGTGTTTAAGGGTTAAGTGTGTCATTTCAGACTGGTTAGGGATCCGATTGTAAGTGTCCACTCTAACTGTTATGAAAACTCTTCTTTATTATTTATTAAAATGTTCTAGCTCTAATCAAATAACCTGCTGCACATTTTTGGAAGCATTTCATTGTAGAACATAAATACAATTATAAGGAGATACTGTTAGTTGCACAAACTTGAGTATGTCAGACCAACTCAGGATAGTCTTCAATTAAAGTTCACATTTACTGGTATATTACACAGTGTATTAATCCATACTCTTCAATATATTATCAACACTGCACTGCTATCAAATACCACACACCGCCAACTCCAAACTCACTGTACTCTGGGGCATGACATCCTTCGCTCAACACCTTTTCCGGTTTTTCCACATGACAAACTACGGACGGATTTTCCCACAATTCATGAATTATGCATACTTTACCTTTGTCTAAACCTGAACTTCCTTTTGCAGAATTTAGTGAGACAAAGACCAACCACATCAGAAAACAAATAATAAGATCCTGTTAAGGCAAAATCCTTAATATTTTGGTGAAACTGTTGTCAGACTTCAGATGGAAGTTATTGAAACAAGACGGAGCCCACGGGGAGCAGAGTCAATTCTATGAAACTTTCAGGCAAACTCCTCGCACTCTGTAAAACTGTCTTATTATTTTTCCTGGCAACTTTTTCCTGCCCACTCCAAATTCCATCCAAACACCTGTCTCTCCATTTACCCTTCCATCAGGCAATTTTTTTGTTTTGTTTGTCAGCTTGATCTGTACATGTTATTTCACTTCAGGGATCCAGTTTGGACTTTTAACACCTGCCAAATCTACAGAGAAATGGTTCCTTGTGCACAGAGCAGGAAATTAGACGTTAGAGTAGGAACACACCGACACACATGCATGTTAAGCTTGTAGGTGGCGAGTATTTCAGATCCCTCTAGTCAAACTAATTGGTTTGGGTGTGGTGGATAGCATATCTGTTTACATTTTAAAAAGGGAAGAACTAAATAACACAAACAGGTTGTCTGGCAAAGTACAGACAAATTTTGCGTAAACACACAATTAGCAAATAAACTATTGATGAAATTTCAGAAATGATTTTAAAGTATTTAAACTTTGAACTTATTAATGGATACTTTTAATTCAGATGCAGGCTTCAAATTAAATTTCCAATTAGTGTTTCGCTGGAGAGCTGAATTTCTCTCTCATGAAGAAGACAATACTTGTTTTGGCCCCTGCAGTCAAATAATTATCATTTCATAACAGTAACTAAATAATTGCATTAGCTGACTTTTAAAGAGGAAAAGTCAACAGGGCAGTAAATGAAAATTAGTTATTGTAATTTCCGACTCTACTTTCAGGCACACAAATGTAGAATAGCAATATACAGCTCATCTTCCCAGCTGAATTATTTTAAAAACTTAGATCCATTTGACATTAGACTAAATATAGTTGTCAAACATACTGGATGCTTGAGAGGAGAAGTTATCAAACAAAACAATAATTGAACTATTATTCCATGTGATAAAACGTCAGTTTTGTGGAGATAAAGAGAAGCTTTAAGACTCCAGAACGCTGCACCAGTAGGTGGAAAAACAAAAAAGGGAACTCAATTCAAGTTTTTTCAGATTTATCTAAAATCAAGATAGATGATTGAAATTTAAATATAACGTGGTGCTTCAACATGACAACGAGCCATGTTGAATACTTTAATATGTTATAAAGAATGTAGAGAAAGGTAATTCATTCTGTAGAAGCACACAAGTTTGTGTTGCCCTGTTAGATAACCATCTAAAAAAAAAAAAAAAAAAAAATCAGAAGTTGTCACGTTAAAAAAAATCTGGAAAAGTTCGGCAGATTTTTTTTTTTTTTTCAAGGCACTACAAGCATTTCACAACGGAAATGAACACGAAGGTCATTACTGTGTTCAACCCGTCAACAGCTGCTGTTTTGCAAAAGTGTCATCATAATAAAAGGCCAAAGCAGCGTGAGATCACAATGCGGTCCCACGTTGATTCTTGGAGGTAGCTGATCTGATTGAGTTACGCAGATGTGCTCAGTCACCAAAACGCTGGAAAGCTCCTGAATGGATCTTCATCGCGGTTATTAAACCGGACCGAGCTCTCTTTCCTCAGTCATTTTTAAGCGGTTGTTCAAACAACATGACACATCCCTATCTCTTTTCTGCAGCCTGGGAAGTTTTCCATTTCAGCACCACAGACAGAGAACAACGATTAATTTGAGGGATTCGGTCAAAAATAACCGTGGCTATAATCAACGCCTCACTGCAGAAGAAAGACAGGAAATAAGGTCTAGCAGCGGATGGGATGTAAGTGCATACGATGATCAAGGCCATCGGCGGTTGGAAGAAGTGTCTCCTCCTCCATTATTTATTAAATGGTGAACTGAGGACAAATATTCCACCGAAAGTGAAGTGAACTAAACCTAATAATGAAACAAATAACAGGCGTAAATGAAGGTAGCTGTGGTAACAATCCAGCCACTGTGCGTAGGTAAAGTGATCAACAGTTAACAGTTTAGAAGAAGCTGGGTAAGAAACTTTTTTTTTTTTTTCTTTACCTCACTGTGGCGCGGGAACTCCCTCTGCACGACGCTGACAACAGGCACCTGGAGCGCCAGAGACACGAATTCCAACTTAACGAGCTCGTCCCGGTTCCGCGGGAAGGCAAGCATAGCGGAGACCCCCTGCACGACCACCGTGTGACACACGCTCTCCAAAAAAGACAGCGGGTCTTCGTCCTCAGGAATGCCCGTTGAGGAGTATGAGAAGGCTGGCAACTCGCCCAGCGCCGATCCGACTGCCATAACAATCTCCAGGGATAAATTGTAAGGTAGCAACATGGCCCGGTTCAGAGCCTCAGCCACCAGCAGGACCGACTCCCGGGGTGAGAACACGCCATCCTCCTTCGAGGATTTCCCATCCCGCTGTCTCGCCTGGCTTTTACTCCTACTTGTGCCCCGCTGATTGTTTGTGGCGGCTCTAGTTCTGAGGTTTCCATATCCAAGCGCACCGGCACCTGTTTTAGCCGGCTTTCCTAACTCCAGCGGCTGATCCCTCGGTAAAGCTCCCTCAGCATCTTCAGAACTGCTGCCAGGAGATGTGGATATCAAGCGGGGCTGGACGTGCAGAGCTCCCACCCGAACCGTGTGGCCGATCCGCTTCAGTACCTGGCATGGCTGCGGGTGCGAGTGAGCGCACGGCGGGAGGAAAAGGAGAGCGCACAGTAGGAGGCACAGAGACTGCGAGACCCCGGTGCCTGCTAGCGCTGACGGGCCATCCATCACCATCATAATCCCGGTCGACCTCGCCATCCCCGCTCCACAGCTGCGCCGGATCCCCCGTCCAACCGCGCAACAGCCCACCAGCGGGGCCGCACCGTCGGTGCCACTGCTGGCTCCCCGCCTTTGCTCCTAGTGTGCCACTGAGACCAGCTGCAGCCCTCTCTCCCGCTCCAGCTCCCGCGCCGGCTCCCGTTAAAGTTGTGCGTTTCTCCTCGGACACAGACAACAGGCTGTTGAGGCGCTGTATCAGACAGGAGCCGCGCACAAGCAAAAGATGATCCCCAAAAGTGCTGCTTTTCATCTCAAAGGATTTTCACATTTCAGGCCAGCTGATTGTTAAGAAAAACCGGCCAGCCAAACAAGAACTTTTCCATATATTCCAGCAGGAGGGTACTTATATTAAGAAGAGTGTGTCCAGAAAAGAAAAAAATATCGACCAGAGGTTAATGCGCATCAAACACATTCCAGAACCGTGAAATCCTCGACTGCAAAAACATGTTGGTCATTGGTTCTAATGGAAATTATCCCATTATAATCTCCGGTGTAGGGCCCAAGACGGTACGTTTCTTCATGGTAATCAGAATAAAAAATAAATAAAAATACATAAAAAAAAAAATGTAAAAAAAAAATCAGCCAAGTAAAACCTTTGAAGAGCGCACGCGCCGCTTGTCTCGAGCCAACCTCTGTACTGACACTTGCACTGGGAAAGACCTCCGAGAGTGCGGTGCTTTTACGCAAAGAGAATTAACCCCATACCTTCTAACTGGGCCGGTGATCTGTAAATGCTTTAGTGTTGTATTGGAATATAATTATATTAGGCTGAATACAAAATAAGCAAAGCAAGTTGTTGTAAACGGTTTATTAAATGAACTAAACGCAATCTATTAACAGGGCTTTTAAGTATAAAATGAAAATAATTAAGCTAATGGCATACTATTTAAAAGATTCTTCAGATTTCACATATTTTGCATATTGTGAAAAAAGTACATTAAAGATTGTGTTATGTTACTCCTCTAAGGAGTTGAGGGAAAAGAAAGAGGGAAATTCAATTTACTTCTATTCGGTGTTATTTGCATGTGTTGTGTCCAGAGCACAACACATGTCATCTTGGAGCCTTTTACATGGTGCAGAAAGGTCAAAACCCATTATTATAGAGCGCAGCTCCACAGTTTCCCATTAACAAGGAAACAAGGAGCACAAAAAGAGGAGTGGAAAGCGGGGGATAATGGTGAAGACTGTGTGTCAGAAAGGCTTTGGAGTTGTAGGGTAAACTAAATTCTCTTTTTGGTAAAAGACACTTCCAAGATTTCTTCTATCAGATGCAAAGAAGGAAGAAAATGTAATTCATTTGAATAAGTGCTTGTTTTTGACGTCTGTGTTGCAGTAGTTTCATCACTGAGATAGAAATTATTAGATTTTTTTTAGAATTAAAATATGTATGAAAACAACACGTACATCTTGTTTCCTTTATTTATATTTTACATTTAATTTATTTTATTAGATGGAGCAATGCTACAGATAATTATGTCAGCAATGCTTCTATTTTGGGTGCCTACAAGGATCCATGATTAGTTGAAAATGTTGGCCTAAAGTTGTTATAATTTTCCAATTAACTAAAAAAATACCCAAAAATAAGTCAAAACTTATAATTCTTTAAAAAAAAAAAATATATATATATATATATATACACACAAGGAACCAAAAAAATACTGTTACTGAAAATACAGCTACAAAATGTGAGTTTCTCACATCAAAAAGGGTAAAATTGGCTTTATGAATGCATCATCTTACTAAATCAGTAATTTGCTACTGAAAAGGAAAAAAAAGCGAAAGGGAAGGAAAGGAAAGGATGGCTATCTTGCAGCCAAAGTGGGGAAAGATCTATAAACCACCCCATAAAACACTACTGGTTTTCCTCGCTGGCACATGGTAACTGCCAAGCTTTTCATTTGACAATCTCCTTAATGGCCTTGGCCTGCCGCAATACACTGACTAATAGTGTTTACCTACAAGCACACCACTCTGCACTTTGGAAATGCTGCCAGCGTCTTAGATTTTTACACTAAAGCTGCCACTTTTCCCAAAATATCAGCATCTGGACATCCCAACATGGAAGGATTCTGGCTCGTGCTGACTTGGAGCGGGACCCATCCGCAGAGCAGCTACTGGTTCCTGCAACACGATAGTCAAATATGGGTTTTCTCTGATCGGAACGCATGGTTACATTGAAAACAGCTGGCAGGAGGACCGCATTTTTTTTTTTTTCCTGCATGTAACTGCATCTTCAGCATAACATTGTGACGGCTAAAATGAGAGCAAGGACACATGCGAGGCACATGAGGCAAAAAACGTGCCGTGACCACAAGCCCGCCGTTTGGTGTGAAATGTTGAAAGATGTTTATAAATATGTCATTTAAACTGTTAAGTACGTAGCAGAGAGTTTTTATTTGCTCCGATGTCAACAGAGCCACACACTGTAAGTGACTTTGTGTGTCGGGAGGGATGGCAGAGCTTAGGAGCACATGGCAACTTTAAATAGGTCACTGGATCAACGCACGTGTCCTCAGAGGGTGCCGAGATGCTGCAACTCCCAAAATGTGAGTTTTTATTGAATTTGAAGGAAAAACATGGATGGCTCCAGGAGCTTGTCTTTAAAAACACTCATAGAGAAAGAAGACAAATAAAACCCGAGGACAGGAACGGATGCAGATGGTGCCAAAATCAACGCTCATTAAGCAAACTGGAGAGAAAATCTTGCTACTGTGTGGAACTTCATGTTTTATTCACATTTATTGCAGAAAAAAAGGTGCTAAACATGTCTCCATTGGTTAAATACTTATTAGGAAAGACTTTGTTAGTCAGCTTTCAGACATTTCCTGCCTGGAGAAATTAGTCTCATCCATTACTAGTGTGATTTTGACGTGTTCTTCCACAAAAAAAAAGTCTTGAAAGTTTTAATCTTCTTGAGGCCTCTTTTATGCTTTAGTTATTCCTAGTGTTTAAACTGGGCTCAAGTCAGGTAATTCTAGCAGATTTACTTTCTCCTTAGTCTCCTTAGACATTAATTTGGGGACATTGCTAAGCTTCCACCAATGTTTCATCTTCAAAGTCTTATCAAAAAGGTCTACATTCATCTTTCCTCAATTACATCAAGTCTGTGAGTACATTATTGTAAATTGCAACCCATAATGCAAGACCATAATGTCCCCATTTCCAAACCTCTGTTGGAAATGGGGTTTTTGTGGTGATGTACCCTGTCATTCCTTCTCCAAACAATGTGTGCAGAATTCAGTTTTGGTTTCATTTCACCAGAATATTCCCTGAACACTTGACATCTCATCTTTTATTTAATGGTGATCAAATCTTGTCTCAATATAGCCCAGAAAAGTCTGTTAAAAATGTAGATTTTGTTGTCCACAGGTTCATATCTAACCAAAAGAAAGATATTTATAGTCAGCTTTATTTAGGCCATTAGAATTAGAATCAAGCAGTTTGTTGGTCGAAACAAGGAATTTGACATCACTCCCACTGTAATCACAGTGCAGTCACAACCACAAACTACAATATGTAACAAAAACACTTAGTAATTAAGGACTGAGGGGATAAAATAAGGACTAGGGCACAAGTAAGAAGTGGGAGGATAATCAATAGACTACAACCACCTTTCAACCTCTTTGGACATTAAAAGACAACTTCCTGTGGAAAACTTTTTATTTTTTAACTACATTTACTAATAGTAAAAACCTCTTCAGGGGAGTTATTCTACCAGCATTTTGTTAATTTGTCTAAATGTTGCATAGGAAAGTTTAATAAAACTCCAGCAGGCTTTTTCTTCAACATAGCTTGTGCAGCTACAATGGTTGACTGCATTAGGTATTCTTCTTATGGAAAAACTGCTTCAGCTTTCTTTACCTTTTTCCACCTCGTTTTCTTCATGCGCTTAATATTTGCTCCCTGTATCAATCTGCTTTCTCATTTTGGGCTTATTTGTGTTGTTGCCTCTGTAGGTGTGGATAATGTCGATTCTTACAGACCTATGTGAATTTAGGTCTGTAAAAATGTTAATGTTTTCAATACTTATTTTTCCCACTGTAACCTATACTCACCAGGCATCGCATCCAGCTGTCTAGTGATCGCAGCCACAACGATGTCATTCTCCACAATGTATGCCATCTCGTCCAGCAGGTCCTCTTTATCGAACGTGATCAGGGCATCAGAACAGGCATCCCAAACCTAAATGAGAGACTCATTATGCCTTTGGTCTGCAAGTCTAAAAACTGAACACATCCTTTCTTTTCTCTATTTGTAGCTGGAGTGGGAGATGCGGCATTTCATTAGGTTAGGCTAAAAACATCAAAGCTGTAGGTCTAAGTTGTCACAAAAATGAACAGCTGTCTACATCTTAATGGAGCTCTGTGGGACCAAGAACCCAAATTACATTTCTGGTGTGGATTTGTTTTTGTCAAACACTAACTGGGAAATACAAATAAAAAGTGACATGTTTGTTAATGTTACAGAGTAAGTCAATATTTATTCACAGCCCAAAAGCAGCATAATGAGTTATAATTTTAAGCTAATGTCACTCCAACTCCAGTCGAGTCAAACACAAGGGCGTGAAAAGTGTTTGCACAAGGTTAATCCTCTCCTGGACGGTGACTATGGTGACAAAACCCATCATTCTGCAGTAATATGCTGCTGCACTGCTTTTACTTTTTTTTTCAACTTGCCATAAAGTAGGGGGATATACCCCACAGTAAAACCACTAATGGTAGTTGGTTTGCAACTTGTGATAAGTGGTTGGGAGGAAAGATTTACTGAGACCAGCCCAAAAATTGTTTTGGTTTTGTTAAATGCTGGCGAAATGATGGAGCTTTGGGGCTGAATAAGTTATTGCTTTTAGTCTAAGCTTTAGAGAATATTCTCTCTTAGAACTTTATAGAACAAAATGTGGGAAAACTCTTGCGTCTTGTGTAAAATTCTCAGTGAATGTGGACATTTAAGGAAGACTTTACTAGCGGGAAAGCATACTATTTAGAGCTGACCTTCTCTGCATATTTTCCAGCTCTACAGTTGACATGTATATGACTGAAATTTGAGTGGCAAACAAGCCAAAACAGTGGTAGAAGAGTGAAGGTATAATGGGAGAGGTACGCTACTATAATAACTGTAAGGCAATGCATGATGACATCTTGGGCCCAAAGAGAAACCCTGCGGTCAAGTGTTTGGTACACAGCGACCACATCTGACAAGAGGCACTGAGGCTGCGCCCGCAGCAGTAAAGTGGGTTAACTTTGCAGCAAACAACCACTCTCCTAATCTTTCATCTTCTCGTCGTTGTTCACATGAATCTTCATAATTAGAAGATGTGGAGAGGAGGTAACAATTTGAAACATCAAAATGAGTTACTCTTCATAGAAAACATGGCTTTAATAAATAAAACTTGCAACCATTCAGCGCTTTGAATGTGCCTGACATTGGCCTTCTTTAAATATAACTCAGGTTCTTTGGCATTTAGGGTGCCACAGGCGCAGCAGAGCTCCTGAAAAAGGGCATAAATTGCACAAAGGAATGAGCGAAATGCATGGTACATGAAACCACCTTTTGCTATTTTAATGCGAACAGTTACATATCGTAAACATGATTATATGATGCTGCATTGTGTTGCCTGCTGATTAATCTGGATGAATGAGTGCAAGTTGAACGTCACAGATTTTTCTCTCCACTAATTGTACAGTGCTACAACTTATGGATGACAGAAATACATATAGTATGCCAGTAAAACAGAGTCTGGAGGAGACATTAGGGAAATTTTAAGTTGAATAACAGGGGAATTTGAGATATTTTGCATTACAGAGATATTTTCAACTGGAGAGGGATCTTTTCCAAATATTTGACAAAACAACACAATAGCAGATTATAAAAGTATTTATATTCCTTTATTTTTTTGTTTACATTTTGTAAAGTTGTAATCATAAACTTTAATGTATTTTGGGGGAATCTTGTTATAAACCAACACAAGGTAGTGCATAGTGGTGAAGTGGAAGGAAAACAACACATCACATTTTTATTCTTTTAGAAATAAAAACCTGAAAGGTGTGTGAGTCAATGCATTGCAAATATGATTTTTTGTCCAGTCTTCTTTGTAAAAACACAAAAGCTAAGTCATACTGTACGGAGAGTGACTGCTAAAATTTGACATTTGTGTGTTTTACATAGTCCCAATTTTTAGAACTGAACATTGACTGTACCATTTCAATACATAAACACATGTATTGAAATGGCACAGAGCATTTTTATGAATATTCTTGGAACAATTGGATGCATCCCGGATCTAACATACCAGAATCTAAAGAACTGTTAATCAACAAATCTTTGGGAAACTTGCTGACATGCCAAAAAGATAATGGTAATTCAGTCTTTTTGATTCAGGTGTTTTGGTGGAGCCAGGGCTGAACTGGGACCAAAAAGGCTCCTGTGATTTTTGGCTATGGCGCCCCACCATAATTATTTATACGACATGCAAAGGTACACGACGTACCAGAGGATATATTCACACGTTGTTTCGAAAGTCAAAATAAAGCACAGCAGCCTACAAGAAGGAGAGTAACTGTGTTTAAAAATGTACACGTTCTCTCACTACTCTGTTCATCTCGGGAGATGGCCCATCTTAAAGTGAAAGTGAATATCAGGAAATCTCTAACAGAGATGCATTTTCACTGTTTAATGGAATATACTGTTTATACAAAAACAGAAATATGCCAATAGTGATCCTATATCCAAAAAGTGGCTCCTTAAAGTATGAAAAACTGAGAATTTCACTAGTGTTACTTCTCTGGTTACACTGTCGACAATAAATAATCTATTTCAGCAAAGCAATGTTTCTCTAATATTATAAGATAAAAATAACTGAAGGCTGTAACACCTGCTACAAACTGTTACTTTATGGTAAGATAAAATAGCACTAAATTGAACACCAAGCAGCATACTAATTTAACATAGCATTATTTGAAAACAAAGGCTGTCTCTAACACACAGTTTGTGCTCAAAACTGTAGTTTTGTACACCAATCCCTTATGACTCTATAACCTAACATTATTATTATCCATGTTTTATGTTTGACAAAATTAAATACGTCTCGTAATCATTTCCTGTGTTCAGCATTTCTACATTTTGGCTACACCTTTCCCAGATAGTATTTAGTGAATGCTAAACACATGCACTATGTGTTATATGTTACAGCCGTAGTAACATATAATCTGTGTTATGTAACACAGATTATATGTTACTATGGCTGTAACACAAAGCTATAGTGTTACTTTGGCTGTATGTTTAGGGCCATTGTCAGCTAGAAAGTGAACCTCCATCTTAGCCTCTACTGACAAAATGTCTTTTACAGGGCGGATCTTATTTCGTCCAACATTACCTCCATTCATCTTCATATCCTAACCAGTTTCCCTACAGTATCATTGTCCTACCACCATGTTACAAGGTGGTAACTTCAGTGCATGGTTAGTTTTCTACCACGCACAGATGTCCTCGTGGGTTTTGCAATTGTGTCACAGTGTTTACATTCTCATATGGTGGAATAAAACAAGCTTTGTGAGATTTTCAAAGCTTGGGATATTATTTTATAACTTAACCATCCTTTAAACTTTTCCAGAACTGTGGCCCTGACCTTCCTAGTGTTTTCCTTGTTGTTCATGTTGCTGTTTGTTCCGTGATGTTCTCTATAAAACTCTGAGATCTTCACCAACAGCTGGATTTATACTGGGATTAAATTACACAGATGAACTTTATTTATTAATGACATAGCAGGCAGTTGATTGCATTGGATTTTATGGGTATCAGAGTAAAGGGCTAAAAACAAATGCACACCACACCTTTTTTTATTTGAAAAACAATGTTGTCATTTTCTCTCCACTTCACAATTATGTTTCATTGTGTTCTTCTGTCTCATGGATCAGCAACCTGTACTATTCAAAGAGCCATTTTTGCTATTACTCATGATAATAGCAAAAATGGCAAAAATCTCCAACCTCCCATTCATCAGCAAAGTTATTGAAAAAGCTGTTTTTAAGCAGTTAAATAACTTCCTAACGATAACCAACCGCTTTGACTCCTTCCAGTCTGGTTTTCGTGCTCACCACAGTACTGAGACTGCCCTTGTAAAAGTGTTCAATGATATCC